>SGPK01000133.1:0-53069 GCA_004802695.1 Phellinidium pouzarii
CTGCAAGTTGTGAGGCTGCCAAACCTCACAGGAAGGACATAAGAGGGAGGCCTGATGCCCATCTCTGGGAGCAGGCAGCCATGGAGGAATTCATCAGCTTAGTTGAGAATGGCACATTCACACCAGTTAGACTACCTTCAGACAGAAAGACAATTGGTTGTCGATGGGTGTTCAAACTCAAGCGCAAAGCAGATGGATCAGTGGACAGGTACAAGGCTAGGCTAGTTGCAAAGGGCTTCTCACAGCTCCCTGGCTTAGAGTTTTCACAAGTGTTTGCCCCTACTGCTAAATGGGCTGCACTTGAAGACCTGGAGCTCTACAGCATTGACATCTCCACTGCTTTCCTTAATGGTGACTTGGATCATGATGTGTACATGGATCAGCCTGAAGGATTTGAGGAGTATTATGGAGCTGGATTTGTGCTTAAGCTAGTCAAAGCCATCTATGGTCTCAAGCAAGCAGGACGCCAGTGGCACAAGAAACTTGATTCTGTGCTGAAGGGNTATGGGATTCACATTGGTGCGCTGTGACAACAGCATATGGGTCTATCGCAGAGAGGATGTGCGCATTATCATTCCTGTCTATGTGGATGACATGACCATTGCTGCAAAGTCCAAGGACCAATACCTATTTGTGAAGGAAGAACTGGAGAAGCACTTCAAGCTGCATGACCTAGGGCCCACCTCATTCTTATTGGGAGTTAGAGTTGAAAGAGATCGCTCCAAGCGCTTGTTGTCTCTATCTCAGCGCCAGTACATCATTGACATTCTTGAGCGCTTTGAGATGAGCAACTGCACTACAGTCACCACTCCCCTTCCTGATGGTCATAGGCTCAGCAAGGCAATGGCTCCCAAGGATGCTGAAGAGATTGCATTCATGAAGACTGTCCCTTACAGGCAGTTAGTTGGTGCTCTGATGTACTTGGCTGTTGCCACTCGTCCAGACATATCCTATGCGGTGGGAGTTCTTGCACGCTTCAGTTCCAATCCTGGCCCTGGTCACTGGAAAGCTGCTAAGCACTTGTGTCGTTACCTTCAAGGTACCAAGGACATGAAGTTGACTTATGCACCTGATCCCCATGCACCTGAGTTGTTCACTACATTCTCTGATGCTGATCATGGAGGTGATGAAGACAACAGGCGGTCTACAAGTGGAATGGTGGTGAAGATGGGTACTGGAGCTATCAGCTGGGCTAGTCGGTTGCAGACCATAGTGACACTGTCCACCACTGAAGCAGAATACATCTCTGCTGTTCAGTCTGGTCAAGAGATTATTTGGTTGCGCAATTTACTCAGTGAATTTGGATATGAGTTCACTGGACCCTCTACTCTTTATGTGGACAACCAGTCAGCACTAGCTGTAGCCAGGAATCCTGAACACCATGGGAGAATGAAGCACTTGGACTTGCGGCATTATTGGCTAAGAGATGTGGTTGAGGCTGGGGATATTGACATCAAATACTTGCCTACCAAGTCAATGCCAGCTGACATAATGACCAAGGCACTTGGACGTCTGAAGGTGGTTGAGATGCATGGGATGTTGGGGTTATATGATTGACAGAAGTGTCAGATCAGGTGGGAGTATTGGATTTATATGATCCTGTCACTTCATTGTATTTGCCTTATCATTTTGACCTTTATTTATTTTTCCCTGACTGGGAGTTGAACACTCAACCTTGATTATATAATGTTGGTGTTGAAGCGGCAGAGTCCATGGCTGAGTGCTCCTTATCTTTTGCACTCATCCATTGGACTCAGGCATGTATTATTTTGTTAATAAACATCTTTTGCACTCATCCATTGGACTCAGGTCTTTGTCTGCTGCAAGTTGTGAGGCTGCCAAACCTCACACTTTTTTTNCTTTCTTTTAAGTTTCGGACCACCCGTTCTTTTGGAACTTTGCCCAGGTTAACATGGCGAGCGGCTGAGCCGTTCGATCAGCTTCCAATGCGCGGCGTTATTTGGCCGTGTCTTGTTTTCTTTTCTCATGTGGATGGGTGGGGGGGTCCTGATATCATTACACATCCTATTACTCTCTACATACCAAGTGTCCTTACAGCAATGAGCTGGTTATCTTGTAGCAGTAATTGATACCAAATCCTATGCATTCGTAATTTGCGTGCGCATGCGCAATGATCGGCTGAAGCTTCAATCTTTTAATGCTTGGCCGTACGGAAATAAGAAAGCCACGCTACAGCGGAACTTTTCATATGTCGAGAACATACGTTTCCGCAGTAATAAGAAAACGAAGCTTTTCCATCTATGATTTAGCCCGGCGTCAAGTCGACTTGATTCCCATTGACATGGATTTCCAAAATACGGTAGAAATCTAAATTCGGGGACTGCTATTTCTAGGCGACTTGAGCATCAAAAGATCAAATTCTAAAAGAGAATTCGAGAGAGGTGGGTGTCCCCAAATGGCCGAATGTAATTTCTGCGAGCATCAGCCGAGGTGATCAAGCTTGAGGGGCGTTAGTTGGAAAGTTGGAAAGGGCTCGTTGAAGTCTACTTCATATTTGAATACACTCGTTCTGCGTTCTGAAGAAAGCGAGATGGATTGATCAATGGCGTCCCTGGAAAGCTGAGCTGTATCAATTCTTTTTTAAAAGCCATATATCACGCCCTTTGATGCATAACCATAACTATAGGTAACTAGGTACTCTTGCCAGTGGGAGCAGCACTCAGTCTTTTTTCAGTCACCTCAAGGCAGTGACGGTTTTGCTGTTTATTTTTAGTCTTCGCGCACGCTTCACACGCGGCTTCTCATTTCCCTTTCAACCGTCCAAAAAGAGAATTATTTCTTGTCCCTCGACATCCATCATCTCTCAATGTTCACTCTCGACGCTCTCGGGCTCGGTGTAGTCGCCTTAGCCAGCATTCGGGGCGTGCAGGCCGCGTCGTTCGAGATAGCGTTCAACCATTCCGGAGAGAACTTGTCAGTCACTAAAGAGAAATGCCGACAATCGTTTTCGGTGCTTGAGAGCTGACTTTCGATTTGAACCTTCAGCTTGGATAACTGGACATTCTACAACGGTATCGACACAAACAACACTGGCAATGTCCTCTTCCAGACCCAGCAGCAGGCTCAGCAGGAGCAGCTCACCTTCCTCAACTCCGCGGGCAACTTCATCATCAAGGTTGACAACACCACGAGTGGCGCGAATGACCCCAACTTCGGCCGCCCAAGTGTCAAGCTTCTCAGCAACTACACGTTCACCGCCGGAAATCTCATTCTATTCGATGCCGTCCACTTGCCGTTTGGAGTGCGTGTTTTCTATTTTCTATTTAATTTTGTCTCCGCAGCAATCGGCTGACATATTATTATTATTATTATTGTAGTGCTCAGGTATACTTTGTTCTTCTGTTCTCCTTTACTAGTTTTGTCGTTTTCAGCCCACCCCTAATGCCCATTTGACCAGTATGGCCTGCATTTTGGAGTCAAGGCCCTGTATGGCCAGATGATGGTGAAATAGACATCATGGAAGGGGTGCGTTAATAGAAGCATACGAAATTCAGTTGATGAACTTACACTCGTTTACACGTCCAGGTCAACATGGCACCGCAAAACGAAATATCATTGCATACCCTCGACGGTTGCACGCACCCCGACAACGCGTCATCCTCATCTATCGAGACAGGTGACCTCATCTCCACGGACTGTTTCAATCAGACGAACGGCAATCAGGGTTGTATTGTTGAGGTGCCCGGTAACTCATACGGCCAGAATTTCGCCAGTTCCGGTGGAGGAGTGTACGCGCTCAACTGGAACACCTCTGGCATCGTATGTTTTATTCCTGCATTAGACGTAGCTGTCGCACTCAGTTTTTCTCTTCTTTTTAATATTAATTTTAGTACGCCTGGTTCTTCCCACGTGGATCCATTCCCTCGGACCTGCCAACCGACTCACCCAATCCAGATGGCTGGGGTCTCCCGACCGCAGCATACCCGACAAGCAGCTGCAACGCCGCCGAGTTCATCAAGCCCCAGACGCTCATCCTCGACATCACCATCTGCGGTAACTTCGCAGGTATCCCCAGTGTGTTTTCCCAGACATGCTCCGGCACCTGCACAGACCTCGTCCCCACCGCGTCCAACTACGACAACGCGTACTTCGAGATCTCGTACATCCGCGTGTTCGCGCAGTCCGGGACGGCTGCGGCCAGCAGCGATTCGAGCGCTGTTGTGGCTGCTACGTCGACTGGCGCGGGCGGTGCGACCTCGACGGGGTCTAGCAGCGGCGCTGTGCGCGGATGGAGCCTCACGTCGTATTCGCTCTTCGCGGTCTTTGTGCTTGAGCTTGTTGGGGTCTTTTTCCTGACGCGATAGACGAGAATAATGATCAAAAATACCATCTTCCCTTCAATCACGCACACAGACATTTTGTCCTAACGCTATCTACTTCGCTTGGTTTTTCTTTTTCTTTTCAAAGATATTTCTTACAAGGACCAACTTCCCTGTTGTTCTCGACTATCTACGTTCGGAAAGAGTCTTTACCTGTACATGTTTCTGCATGTAATCAATACCCATTCCTAATCAACGCCTTTGACGAGCTCGGTATCCAAGCATTATTGAAACTAGATGAAAAGGGGCAAAGAGCCTTAAACATGCGGAAGGGAGAGGTCAGGTCGAACATGCAGTTTGATGTACAACATGAGGGTCTGTCTAGTGCACGGACGCAAATTTCGAAGAATGGATAATGTCGACTAGTTCTCTGTCTATCTGGAAGATACTACGGGCACCAAATCTTGATTGTCTTTAAACGTGAAAATGACGTGAGTTATTGTTGAACAATATAAATGTATATTGAGATTCATAGCCGAGTCTGCTGCGCCGGCTCTAACTTGAACAATCTGCCCCTTCCCCCATGCACGCAACAGTCCCTTCCGCAGGTCCCACACGGAAGGTACGGTTGGTCGTCTGCACCGGCCTGAGAGAGGACGTGATTCCCCCGGCGAGTGGTAATTCCAAGGCGCACGCCCAGTCGTTGTGGTCGTATCGGAGTCTGGAATGCGGGCGGTCTATATTGTGGTAATTTTAATAAGTTGGATAAACGAAAGCAAGTCCAAGAGTCACTTACACGATCGTCTCCACAGGGTAAGGATAAGCTCTCCGTCCGCACACAAATTCCCAGATGCTTACGGTTTGATCACAGCTGCAGCTCATGACTTTTGTGTCTTCTAGAGTAAAGCGTGCCGAAGAAATAGGGTAATCCTGGCCACGTAGTGTCTCAAATTTCTTATAGTTACATCACAGTACTTTCGTTCGACATCCCATAACTTGATGAAGAAATCACTATGAGCACGATATTGTTTGAATGCTCCAATCAGCACCGTGATAAAGACGTTACCAAGTCAATGGCTCACTAACCTGAGGTTTTTTCCACGCGAATCAAATTGACAGCCAGTCACTTTCATCGTATGACCCTTGAGGTTCCGCTCGAGCTCGCCAGTCTCCCAGTCACAGTCCCACAGTTTGAGCGTGGTGTGTCCTGAAGTGTTTGCGCGAGCCGCGAGTATGATTTATTGACCCGTGCAATCACGAAATGGGTACATCGAGGCTTGTCCGTTTCTTGATTAACAGTCCACGCACTCTCTGGATTATATACAACTGCTGTTAGTAAAATGTCGATACTTGCCTGCGAGAACTTGAAAGCGCACAAAGCCCAGAACCTCCTTGAGCTGATCGCATGTCTTGCTGTCGAGTGATGTCAAGAGCATGATAACCAACTTGAAGGAGGGAACGGGTCAGCTTTTCGTCTGAAGTACCATAACTCATATCTTCGCAATAAAATCGATCAGTGCACATAAAACAATCTGCCCTGCTCCGATTCATACTAAATTTCGAATTTCATGCATTGTGACCTCAGGGTCGCCCTGAGTTCAGTAGGAGATTCTCGCGCCCTGCTTCCCACGTTTCAGATTTGAGGAATTCTGAATATATATATTTTCTGACTTGAGCTTGAAGTTGTTGTGCGATCTGCTGCGACCCCTCGTACGCCCCCAAACGATTAATGCAGAACGGTGAATGTCATCGGGACTCTAGTCTGGGCTCTAGCACTTCTTAAGCTTGTCTCCCGTACATGATCTTAGAGTCTGTCTCGTCACTACGAACTCGAACGATGCTGGAAATGCGCAACTTCTATGGACTTGAAGTATATGGGTGAACTCGGGCTGTTTCCTCATTTCAAGCTTGCAACCTATCAGGAAGAAGGCAGAAAGCAAAGAAAGTTGCTGCCTGTTTCGAATCATAATCCGTCTCCCCACGAACGTTTTTATCAAGACGTAGAGATGCGAAGATATGTCCGCAGGATTTTATTTTCTGGTAACGACTGAGCTGCAAGATTCAGGTGTGGGAAACAATCATTTGCGGTAAGTGACTTCGCCGCACTTTTGCCTCCTGCTTATAAGTAGTATAATGTTGTTGACGATCTGACGTATTCTCTTTCATAGGCGCCCTCAGCTTCAGACGAGTGCGGTGGATCCATCCAATAGTCTAGGTAGATCATCGAATGTAGGGAAACAAGAAGTTGAAGGTCCTCGATATTGTAACTCCATGGCACTCTTGCAGTTTGCTCGTAACCTCAGCCGGACGTTCCTATCTCATGGCTGTTAAATGCACGGTCAATCGCCTTTTTGACTCCAAGCCTGACGTCCCCGCCAAAGCCCCTGCCGTAATGCCCGCCACAAAGCGCGGCAGCGACGGCAATACCAACAAAGAGACACGTCTCGCCTCTTCATCCAAAGGCCACCCTCACCCCAAGCATTCTTCCCCGAAGAATGCTCTCGAGCCCACTTTTAAAGGCAAAGATTCTGACGCTCGACCGAATTTTGCTGCTGCGACTCTGACGACGACAGAGGAAAAGGTGCGCAGATCTAGTGCCAATTATACCGGCCTGAGTCTCATTAGAATCATATAGGTCGGACTCATAAAGTCAATAGAAGCTCAGGCTTCTCTTCTGTAGATCGCGCCAGGGCCGATCAACAAGTACAGCGTCGAAGATACCTTGCAACGCACTTACCCGTAATGGCACAAGCATGAACTAGACACACTACTCGACTTGATGCTTGAAGTGACCTGCGAGACCGACCCATACAAGAATGGCAATCACAGGGCCAAGGCTACTGCGGATATAGAAGGCACCGAGCCAGAGATGTTCGATGCATTTCACAAGGCACTGGTGTACTTTTCCCTGCGCTATCTCTTCAAAAAGGGCACCTTCGACCTTCCGTGTACTGAATATGCTCACCGCTGAAGACGTCGACCGGCTATACACAATCGGATACATAGAAAACAAGGTGGACTTTGTCACGGGCCGGAATATGCTTGCACACGGTACTCTTCAAAGGTTTTATCGGAAGTATGGTATTCCGCTGTCCGATGGCAAGGTTTCCCCTCCCCGCAGGTGCTGGACAATTCCAGCAAAGTCGAAATGTCCAACTTTGTTCCAAGTTGTGTACTTCACTTTAATGGTGGAAAATCACCGGTTTGGTAGCCCAGACAAGTCGAAAAGAGGCTACAAGGACTCGCCAGAGTTTCTGTCGCTAGAGTGGCCGAAAGTTAAGTCAAGTACCAGAAAACGTTACTCGGAAGATTCGGACTGAATCACAAAGGATATTCTAACGAACTTGCTAAGGAATGGTTAGGAAGTTATGACCCGACCTACATCCCGCCAAGCGATTCAGAGGGTCCTACGGAAACGAGCGTCGATGAACAGCCGAGTGCGTTAACTGACACCCGGAGAGGTGAGGGATCTACTCCTGCAGCAGTAGATCCGCATATCGTTTTCCTTCCCTATTCTCTCTGTTCTGACTTTGCTGCATGCAATTATTCTCGCGGATGTATTTATTCTCCCGGTCGCAGTGTTGTTAATATACTGTAGCGCCGCAGAGTCGGAGCGAAGTTCGCAAAGAGTGGCATATTGATCTTCAATGCTGAGAGTTCTCAACTTGAAGGTCTGTCTGTGATTGATAGAATCGAGAGACATTATTGTTGCCTTCATTACAAAACAATAATTGAGTTTTGAAAAACAACAAAAATTAATCCCGGACATTATCTTTACGTAAGCTGAATAGGAGCATGTACGCATGGTACAGAACTTGCAAGCAGTAAAGCAGTCAGTAAGCTCTACGCGACGCTTTCAATGTTGACCCTCTTGAGTCTCAGCTTATATCCTAAGATGCTATAAACGAGAAACCGACTTAGCTGGTGATGTTATCGCGAGCCATGTTGAGGAAGCGTCCTCAGTCCTTCCCTGAAATTCTCACCGCTCTTTCAGTCTATGTCAGAAAGGGGTACGACATTATCGAGTTGATGACCAGGATGAAGTGTCTTCGTAGAACGCGTGGTACCGCTATTTTGCAATTCGAAAGGGTTTGACATCTCTGTCGGTTCCTGCTTGCGAAGTCCAGCAGAATTCCGCGATAAAATTCATCGGCGTCGAGCTCGAGGCTTTCGGAAATACTTCAAGCCCTTGCTGCGAGGATTGAGGGTTATCGACGAACGAGGCCGATTCAGACCTGTACGCTATCTCCATGTTTGCTGGCACACTGATTATTGTTTTATTGCTTATCGTGTATGTCTCTTACTCAGGCTGGATGAGCAGAAGTGCTCCGGGTGCAGTTAGCGTCGCATTTCACATATCTTTCCTTTCAACCAATACTGTCAGTACAGGAGTGCTTAAAACAATAAAAANGTGACTTTTTTAGGCCACGTCACTAGTATTGCTACGCTTTAGACGTCTCCTTTGGTTTGTACGCCCTTCAATACAAGACATGCAGTTTAAGTAGGCTTCAGCTACTTTGCTATTTTATATTCTGACTACTTTGCTGCAGAGCAAGAGAAGTAATGACTGCATTCATGGTACTTTGCTGATCAAAAGGATGAGGCCTTCCCCCCCGGAGCCCGACGGAACGGGATTAACTCGTCGAGATAAGGAAGACTTCGCAAGTTTGGATTCTTCGACTGATCGTACCTTATGGAGCGTATTGCATGCTTTCTCGATGTGCCAGCACATATCGTGCACTTCCGACACGAAATCAAGTATTTGTTTTCTGAAGCAGGCTGTTTCTCCTTGATGCAACCATAAGTCTGGTTATCCGTTTGCAAACTCCTGATGCCGTAGGACTCTTGATATCAAAGAGCGTATCCTGCGGCGGCGTTGCTGCTGGCGATACCATGTGCCTTCTTTAAAAGCTGGCTCCGGTTATTTTTGCGGATTTCGTCCGCGCGATTTGACGCTGAAGACCGATCATGGTGATAGCTCTATATTTCCTTATTTCTGGTCGACATGCCAATACTAGTCCTTGACATATTGATACAAACAAGCTATGATCGGTGATTCATCTTCCGGACTTCTAACTGTTTGGACCTGGTCCTGCGAAAGTCTAATTTCTCACACTCATACCTAGTATGTTGTACTTGCATGTGGGTGCCATACCCTGACATTCTGCGATAAATAGCAACGACAACGCTAACGTGACTCACTTCTTGACAAGCTGTACGGAGCCGGCGACACGCAACAAATAGATGCTTGCCACATGTGCATGCTATCTCCTGGTTCTAGGACACGGCAACTACCGTACTGGGTAATCCGAAGAAGCCATCTCAGTCGAAATGTCCCGTGCAGTTCCAGTGCTTGTTTCGCAGGTTACAATCGCACAACAACTACGTAGTCCTCCTATATAGACTCGACCTGGATTCTGAAATACATTCGGAGAATAGAAATCGCATACCTCCTACCTATCCTGTTCGTCTCTCCGCGTGCAACCCACCGAAACGTTGACTCACGCATTTGCGGCTCCCTAAGACCTCCGCTACTTTTTCTGAGACGATGCGCTGGCTGTCGTTACCTCGGTGATCTCAGGAGGAGTGTCTCGTGTACACGCTCTTGATAATGCTGGTCAGCGCTGGCGTTCGCTCGATAGCTCTCAACATGCCAACATGTTTCGCGACTTATAAAATCCTCGAGCCTCGATGGCATGGTTTCTTCGGCCACGGCTCTCCCTCACTATCCCTCGGCATATATCTGCACTGCTCAGCGCACACTCAGCCATTTTCTAGCAGCCATGTTCTCCAGAACACTCTCTTTGCTACTCGTTCCTTTCTTCTCACTCGCTCATCTGGCAACTGTCTTTTCTTTGCCTGCTGACGTGAACGGGCTGAACGACAATGCTCGCAAAATTTTATCTCGCGCTACTCCTGCAGCCCCGCATTTTGTTGTGTACAGCGATGAATGGGTCTCTGGCGAGAATGGACCTCCGGATGTGTCTGAAATCAACGTTTGTTGTTTACTTTTGTTACTGACGCAAAACTCTAGTATTGACGTGAATATCCATCTCGTACAGGGCTTCAATGTTTTGTGAATATATTTAGCAAAACACCTGTGGATTATTGCTAAATTTATTTGGTTCTCTAGTGCTCTTTCGTTCTTGCTTACCTCTGGCCCTGCCGATCAGGCGGAAGAATGGGTTGAAATCGGCGCTTCTAGTCGCAGCTCAATTAAGGCTCAGTATGAGGTTGGCATTTTCCTCTCGATTTATACGGACATTCTTGAAAATTGTTGAACCCTGCCATTGTAAACAGGCTGCAGGAATCAAACTGATTGTCTCCGTGTTTGGTGCGACGGATGCACCGACGTCTTCTGGCGCAGATCCGACCGATACTGCGAATACGGTGGCCGCCTGGGTCATTGCGAATGACCTTGACGGTGTCGATATCGATTATGAGGTTCATTTATTGCATATACTCTAATTATTAAATCTAATGGAACCAAAACAGGACTTCAACGCAATTGACGCTGGTGATGGTAAAGCTGAGGCTTGGCTTACGACGTTCACTCAGCAACTCCGCGTCAAGCTCCCTCAAGGAACCTATCTCCTCACTCATGCCCGTTCGTGCTTTTATCATCCACTGAATTTTTCTAGCTTATTGAAAACTATGTCTGCATAGCGGTTGCACCTTGGTTTTCCCCAGGGAAGTTCGGTGGTGGAGCATACTTAACCGTCGACAAGAATGTCGGCAGCTTGATTGACTGGGTATGTCATTTTCTAGATGAAATTACTATGAGAAGATACTGAGCGTATTCGTTTCAGTACAACGTTCAGGTAATGTTTTTCCCCCTTTCTTTGTAATTTCTGCTGCAAATCATTGACTTGAGCGATTTCGCCACAACATAGTTTTACAATCGTGAGTCTCATTACACCCCGTCTGAATATAGGTCTAAAATATCATATTATAGAGGGAACTAGCGAGTACACCACTTGCAGCGGGCTTTTGACGGCCTCCTCGAGCACATGGCCCGAGTCAGCCTTGTTCCAAATTGCTGCTAGTGGTGTTTCGCTTGACAAGCTCGTAATCGGCAAACCTGCCACAGCGTCCGATGCAAGCAACGGGTTTATTTCCCCGTCTACGCTCGCGACCTGCCTCTCCCAAGCTAAGTCACAAGGCTGGGATGCCGGTGCTATGGTTTGGGAGGTTCGCAATAAATGAATCACTCTAAATTCAGACTATTGAATTACTTTTCTAGTTCCCTGATGCCGCCGCATCATGGATTGCGACTGTCCGCTCTGACTCCTGGCCAGTCACAAGCACGAGCTCCGGCTCCTCGCCAACATCTACCCCAACATCTGGTTCTTGCGGAGGAGTTGCAGCTTGGAGTTCCACTGTAAGTCGATGCCAAAGATGACAAGAGGTATTGAAATTTATCATCTCTTTTTATTTTCTTCAGGCGGTTTACGTGGGAGGTGACCAAGCCTCATATAGTGCGTGCAGATTTTATTCGACCCTTTACATTACACTCATTTTTGTCCGTTACCTACAGATGGTCAGCTCTGGACCGCAAAGTGGTGGACGGAAGGAGATGTTCCAGGTGGTGCTGGTAAGCTACACCAAATACAGTGATTTCGTCTATTCCTGACTTATTGTGATCTTATCTAGCTGGAGTCTGGACAGATGATGGCGCATGCTCTTGATGTCCCGCTCTAATTCTTTTATTTATCTTTTCTCACTTGCCTTTTATTTATTCAGTCCATGTTCTTTGAATCTCACACTCTTTGGATTTTCTCTAAGTTTTCTGAATCCTTTTCTTGATTGCTTTTATCATTTATTTGTGCCAACTTTAGGTAATTGTTTTATGGAAATGTACTATAAATAGTCGATTGAGAATGCTGAATGAATGACTACGACAAGAATAACAAAGTCTAAACTCAAGAGACCATAATGATGACGAATAATAAAATTGGAGGACCTAAGTAGCATCCCAACTTAAATTTAACCAGCACTATCTCTTCCATAACACGCAATGACACTGCTGGTTCTTCGTCTCTTGCTGACTCTACGCGAAGAAAACGTGAATTTATTCAGCATAAGCCTGCTATTTAATCATACAAGTTGTAAAAAAAAAAAAGGGTATCGGTATGAAGTGGTATGAAGTATGCATGTCGTGGGAAATCGATGCTTCCGTTGCTTCGCATCTTTTCTGACTCCCAGCATCTACCTCTTCGCTGCTCACACATTTACGTGTCTTTATTTATTTATTTATTTAGTTCTTTGCCTACCTCATCTTTGGTCGGCATGGTAATACTAGACCTCGAGGTACCGATACAAACAAGCTACAATCAGCCGTTCATCTTCCAGATTCATAATTGGCTGGACTAATATAAGGGAAAGTCTAGTTTCTCACACACTTACCTGGCATGTCGCTCGTCGCCCGTGCATGTGGTTACCTTATCCTACTTTTCTGCGGCGAATGGCAGCGGCGACGAAAACTGACTTGGCAAACTGTAGAAATAAACGCAAGCAAATGGATGCTGGCTGATCACCTGTAAAATACGGCATTTGCCGTCTGGGCAAGTCTCTCCGACTCCGATTTTGTTTCACAGGTACATACAACCGCTCAATAACTTTGTGGTGTGGGTCTCCTATATGCGCTCAAACATATGTCCGGAGAATGGAACTCATATGCGCCTTACCTTTCCTGTCTGTCTGTCCACGTGTACTCCACAAAACTACTAGACTCCCCTCGCTATTTTTCTGAGGCAATGTGCTGTCTAACATTAGTTCGGTTCACTCGAGGGAGGTATCGTGTGCATGCTCTTAATTACGCAGGTCCTCGTTGGCGTTAACTCGAATGTCGTCATGTTTCGCGACATATAAGAATGTGCGAGCTTCGATGAAATAGTTCTTCCAGCGACAAATTCCACTGTCCCTAGGCATCTGTACCGCATACTGTGCCGTTTTCTAGTAGCCATGTTCTCCAAAGCTCTCTCTTTTCCCTTCGTCCCGTTACTTGCACTCACTCATCTAGCAACTGCCTTTTCCCTGCACGCTGATTATAACGGACTGGACGACGATGCACAAAAAANTTATATCTCACGCTACTCTTGCAACTCCGCACTTTGTTGTATACAGTGATAAATCTGTCTCCGGCGAGAATGGGCCTCCCGCTGTCTCTGACATTAACGTCCGTAGTTCAGTTCACTTAAACTGTCTTGAAGTCTTGATACTGATGTGAATATCCGCCTCTTACAGGGTTTTAATGTTTTGTGAATATATCTAGCAAAACGCTTGTATATTATGTTTCATTAAACTTTGATACAGTGCTCTTGCATTCTTGCTTACCTCTGGCCCTGCCGATCAGGCGAAAGAATGGGCTGAAATCGGCGCTTCTAATCGCAGCTCAATTAAGGCTCAGTATGAGGTTGGCATTTTCCTCTCGAATTATACGGACACAATTTGAAAACTGTTGAACCCTACCATTGTAAACAGGCTGCAGGAATCAAACTGATTGTCTCCGTGTTTGGTGCGACGGATGCACCGACGTCTTCTGGCGCAGATCCGACCGATACTGCGAATACGGTGGCCGCCTGGGTCATTGCGAATGACCTTGACGGTGTCGATATCGATTATGAGGTTCATATATTGAATATAGTCTACTTATTAAATCTAATGGAACCAAAATAGGACTATAACGCAATTGACGCTGGAGACGGTAAAGCTGAGGCTTGGCTCACGACGTTCACTCAGCAACTCCGCGTCAAGCTCCCTCAAGGAAACTATCTCCTCACTCATGCCCGTTCGTGCTTTTATCATCCACTGAATTTTTCTAGCTTATTGGAAACTATATCTACATAGCGGCTGCACCTTGGTTTTCCCCGGGAAAGTTCGGTGGTGGAGCATACTTAACCGTCGACAAGAATGTCGGCAGCTTGATTGACTGGGTATGTCATTTTCTAGATGAAATTACTATGAGAAGATACTGAGCGTATTCGTTTCAGTACAACGTTCAGGTGATGTTTTTTCCCCTTTCTTTGTAATTTCTGCCGCACATTATTGACTTGAGCGATTTTCGCCATAACATAGTTTTACAATCGTGAGTCTCATTACATCCCGTCTGAATATAAGTCTAAAATATCATATTATAGAGGGAACTAGCGAGTACACCACTTGCAGTGGGCTTTTGACGGCCTCCTCGAGCACATGGCCCGAGTCGGCCTTGTTCCAAATTGCTGCTAGTGGTGTTTCGCTTGACAAGCTCGTAATCGGCAAACCTGCCACAGCGTCCGATGCAAGCAGTGGGTTTATGGACCCAGCGACGCTAGCAACCTGCCTTTCCCAAGCCAAATCACAGGGCTGGGGCGCGGGTGCGATGACATGGGAGGTATGTACATCCTTACCTTTACGGAAAGATTAGCACATATCATATCTATTTAATTGTTTTTGTAGTTCCCCGACGCCGCCGCGTCGTGGATTGAGACCGTCCGTTCTGACTCCTGGCCCGTATAGAGCCCCTAACCCTAACAAGTCATCCTAACAAGTTATAGATGTCATGCTCGTTTCCTGAGCGTTATTTGAGTGAATGTTATTTGTGTATGTACGAAACAAACATGAGAGACTACTCCCATAACGGTCGCGACGTCAAACGACCTTCAGTTCGGCGTTTGCCAAAGCGAACCGGACCGAGCCGAACGAACCGAACTTTAACGAAACTTTTAAGCACACGAGTCACGACAAAAGCAACTGTTTTTTGGACTACTCTCTACTTTGTACTTTGTGCCAAAAGCATATATCTCAGGCGTTTGAGCCATCATTGAATGGGTGTCCGCAGTGCGCACTGATCAGGAAAAAAGGCGGGCAAAATGGACAAAATATGAAAATATGGGCTATGGCTGCTATATTGTACAATGTAGCACTACATAGCTTCCATACTTGCCATAGCGCCATGTTTTAGTCTACCTTTTCCTCTGATTGGCATGCTTCATATTTTCCGGTGCATGCAGCGACTCGCCGGCGGCTCACAATGATGTTATAGGTGACATTTGGATGGTTTCCGGGGTGTTAAGTTTCCCGAGTTCAACTCCTATCTTTCCTTTGCTCCTTTTCTCCCATTCAAAGTTTCTTCATGTACTGTCGCTTTGGGTGCTTGGGTCTCAATATGACTCTCAGACGTAGTCGCGTGCTCGGAAAGGAGGCTGGGTCTTCGTTCTCTGGTAAAGCAGGATGCATTCGGGCTACCAGCCACGAACTCATCGTGTTCTTTTCCTTCGCTTTGGTCCCTATCGTCATTCTTTGCTATGGTGCATAGACAGTCAATTATGAGACTCCTATGTTTTGCTTTTGTCACTTTCGGCCTTGTTTGTGCGGAGACTATGTCGAGAAACACCGGTTTCGACAAGCGCGCTCCGGCCAAGGTCCAGGCTGCGTACTTCACGAACTGGTGAACCATATTCTTGCCGTTGCATGTTATATACTAATGCATCCTTCAGGGGAATTTATGGGGCCAACTTCCGTGAGCACTTGAGGAATATATGCATTTGAACTTATCATGAAGGTTAAATGTGCTTCTGCTTCTAGAGCCTGCAGACATCAATCCTACCCCACTATCGCATATTCTTTATGCTTTTGCCGATATTCAATCAGATGGGACGATCGTGCTGACAGATTCGTATGCAGATGAGCAAGTGAGATCTGATTTACTTGAGATATAAATAAACAGTCATCATGCTTTTTTTCAGAAACACTTTCCTGGAGACTCGTGGGACGAGCCTGGAAATAACCTCTACGGATGCCTGAAGCAGGCGAGCCAAGCGTTTCCCAGCCGCCTATCGTCCACTCCGACTAATCACCCTTTTCACAGCTTTACCTTCTGAAGCTAGCCCATCGGCAAGTCAATCAGAGTCGCTTGGAAGTCTAATTTTGATCTGTTACTCAGAAATATCAAGGTTCTTCTTTCGATTGGCGGCTGGACGTACTCTCAGGATAGTCACTTTGCATTCGTAAGCAATAGTACATCTCGGAGGACGTTCGTGAATGCGGCTGTTCAGCTGATAAAGGATTATGGATTCGACGGCATGTATGCAGATTCACAGACCTTATCTCTCAGTTACTAAGTTACTAGATCGTACCAAAATGTAGCGATATTGACTTCGAATACCCTTCAAACTCGGCTCAGGGTCAGGGTTTCGCAGATTTATTGACATCTCTACGCACCGCGTTCAACCAGCTTGCTGCCCAGAAAGGCGACACTGTACCTTATCAGCTGACTGTGAGTCTATATATTTTCTCTATAGATCTATAAAATGATAACTCTTTGGGGGCTGCTTAGGCGGCCGTACCAGCTGGTTTTGTCAATTACGCCAACCTAAACGTCCCTCAAATGGATGCGGCGCTCAGTTACTGGAATCTCATGGCATATGACTACGCCGGATCGTGGCTCAATTTTGTACGTTTAAATTGCTAGTGGATATCTATGGTAATCAAGAACGTTTTATTTACTTCCTATCGTCACTCGGATATCAGACTGATAATCAAGCCAATGTGTACGACGGCGTACGGACTAATGTCAGCACAGACAAGGCAGTGACATGGTATATCAAGAATGGCGCTACAGCGGGAAAGATCAATATGGGTAGGCTGCTCCTTCAAGTGAGTTATGAAATGATGTTGCTCATTCACGGTCTGCGTAGGTATCCCACTTTATGGTCGAGCATTTGAAAATACTACTGGGATCGGCCAGCCGTACAATGGCGTACGTAATCTCCTTTTCTATTCATTATTTTCTACCTCGTACTAATTAATTTGGCTGTAAAAGATCGGTCCTGGGACCATTCAAGCGGGTATATACTCTTACTCTGACTTACCCCTCGCAGGAGCCTCTGTATTTGAAAACGTGACCGATGTATCGAGTTATTCGTATGACGCCTCGAAGATGGAGTTAGTGTCGTACGACACTCCGCATATTGCAACCATCAAAGCGCAATACGTTATCAACAAGGGCATGGCGGGGCAGATGTTCTGGGACGTGAGTATTGTCGCTCGTCTGTAGTAAAGAAGTATTGACAACGATCTCCGTAACATAGCTTTCGACAGATAAAACTAATAGTAGTGATTCTCTTGTTACCACCACTGCCAACGTGTTCGGTGCACTCGACAAGACGAAGAATCACATCAAGTATGCCGTCTACAGGTTTTCTGTCTGTCTACAAGGGATTTTGATCTAAATTACAATAACAGTTATCCGGACAGTAAATGGGACAACATCCGTAACAATATGCGCACGAGCACGGGAACGAGTACTGTAGCGGACACGAGTACCGTCACGGGCACAAAGAAGAGTACCGGCTCCTCGCCACCGTCTACTCCAACATCTGGTGCTTGTGGAGGAGTTACTGCCTGGAGTTCCTCCGTGAGTTGATGACGCCATAGACATCCATAGTCGTCTTAATATTAACGATTCTTTTTCTTCAGACGGTTTACGTAGCAGGCAATAAAGTTTCGTACAGTGCGTGTACTTAATATCTGATCCCTTGCACTGTCATTCACTCTCCTTTTACAGACGGCCATCTCTGGACTGCCAAATGGTGGACGGAAGGAGACACTCCGAATGATTCCGGCAAGTTATATCAAGTAGACAGATTGCATCTGCAAGTTCTGACATTTTTTGATCTCTCCTAGCTGGAGCTTGGACAGACAATGGCGCATGCCCCAAGACTCGACGTTCCGCTCGCTTTGCTCTTCATATTTTTTAATCAGTCCCCGCCTTCTTCGCCTTCGGTTCGTCCATTCCACGTTCTTTAAGTGTTTCTTTTTGTTTTTGCTAGCTGCCTTATTTTGCTTTTCCCTGGGCTTCGCTTTCCTTCGCTTCTCGTCACTTCGTTTTTGTCTCTATTTTTCACTCGTTTCCGGAGCAGTAGCAATGTACTTGTGGCAATGTACAAATAGTCAATCAAGAAAAATATACACGATGAAGTGCAAATATTGAAACAGTAGACCAGATACAACCGACAAAAGTAACAACATAAGAATTCGAAGTCTAAAGATACAGTGACGAACAGAAAATTACTGAGTTCGGACGACCCAGCATCTCAGATGCCTTTTCAAATTTATGCTCTAACTCTTGATTTCCAATTACTTTGGCGGCTTGCGACATCTGGCGAATGAGCTCCTGTAGTCGTCGGAAAACGCGGATTACGTTGCCTTCAAATTGATCAGTCGCCTGCGCGTAGAAGAGCAACTATGAGCAACACGCTTCTTGTGTGCAATGGCCGTAGAAACTCACTTTGCAAATATCGGCAAACGATGCGCCTCGACACCACTGAATTACAGCGTCCATAAGCTCTACCTTGAAGGAACTGACATAATCATCCTCATTCATAGGCAACTTCGACTCAACCATGACTTTCACAATCCGGCGTGCCATCTCTTGCATTACACGCAACGGCGCTGCCAGTTCTTCAGACAACTTCGTTTCTTGTTGACTCTGAATGAAATTTGTTCAAAACTCGTCTGAAAGCACAGAAAGAAGCAGCAAAATATACCTTTTCGTCGAAGACGAAACAGCTTAGAAGCGCAGCACATTGTTCTGGTAAGAGAGTATTGAAAACGCCATTGAAGATCATCTCGGTGAGGAGCAGCTCATCACCAGTGCTAATCTCGCAAGCTACGCGTCCTTTCATGTCGACGATGTCGGACGCTGACGTGAAACCTAACCTCCGCAGCACACGCTTACGGCACTTGAGTTCTTCAAGCTGCAGGACATCTAATGTTGACTGCACACGCTTTTTGAGTTCGCGTATGCGAGATTGGCATGACTGCTTCTCTGCATACATGCTGTATAACTCTGGTAGTCTGGAATCTTTGTGTAATGGGCTCGAGAACATCTTGTTTTCCATGATTTCTATTTTCTGTGATAAATGGTCGAAACATTAGGACACATCTTCGAAGGATTTTCGAATTTAGAATGGAACTATATAGACATACCTTGACAAGCTGCTTGAATTTCTCGTCTTTAATATTCATATTCTGGATAGGATCGAGTAGTGTGATCCCTTCGGGAAAACGTCGATGTACCTCTAGTACGCTTTTCCATACCGTTTCCCTAGCCTGCAAAGGTCGAAGGTCTTTCGGTAGGAATAACCGAATGAGACTGATACCCTCGACTGTCGACAATAGAACAGGCACGACCAATGGCTCGCCCTTCTCCCCGGGCGGACAGGGCTGCACCCCGCCTGGAGTCGCCGTTGGCCCACTGCGTTCCTTCTTGATGAATGAGCCCTTCGCGCAATTGAGAAGGACGTCGACGATGTACTGTTCGTGTGGTGGTATATCTTCCATTTTTGGCGCTGGGAGGTTCTAGCAAAAGATTAAAATTGAGCATCAAATTTATCGCGATGGCAGAATCGATCAACCTTCGGCGGTAAGCGCCTTTGATAATTTACAATGACGCCCCATCCAAAGTCGAGATTTTCGTGTTTAATTTTGATGAGGCGACCAGGCTGGAGGAAAGGAAGGCTGTACGTCGGATGTGTTACAACCTCACGAAAATCGGCTCCCATCTGCTCGAGCTGCTGACGGTATTCAAAATACTCTGCAACAAGCTTTTCATCAGGAATTTTAAAGGTAGTTCTCTTTTCCTCGGCCTTCTTGAGTTCTATGAGTGCCGTCAGCTAGATTTCATAGTAATATGAATATTACTGGCAAGTATATATTATATTCACCTTCTTCCAACCGAGGGATGTTTGCGTTGTTCTGGAACTGGAAAAAGCAACGTTCAAGCATGAACTCCGGGCTGATGCCCTCTACTTTCATCAAGTTTAACACCATATTATATCCAAGGTGGAAGGCTGAATCGAGGCGATCCGCCTCGCCCTTGATCATATTTTTGGCTGACGAAGGCTCGAGTTTCTCGTCGCACATCATTATAACAACACCGCGATCATCAAGTCCACGCCTTCCTGCGCGACCTGACATCTGGATATACTCGCCAGAAGACAAATTCCGGAATTCACGACCGTCGAATTTCTTCACATCTGCAAATACGACCGTCTTTGCTGGCATGTTGAGTCCGATCGAGAATGTCTCTGTAGCAAAAAGCACCTTGATAAGACCTTCCTGAAAAAGGATCTCGATGACCTCCTTAAGGATAGGGAGCAACCCTCCATGGTGAATACCAATGCCACGCTTAAGGAGAGGAATGATGTTAGCGATCTGAGGAAGCTGCCGGTCCTCGGGCGAAAGGTTTTCGATCGCATTGTTGAAGATATTCGTAATCAAGTCCTGTTCCTCCGCATTGTTGAACTCGAACTTAGACATCGTGAGCGCAAGCGCTTCACATTCTCGCTTACTGAACGCGAATACAATAACGGGGTTAAAATTTTTAAGCATGATCATTTTGATGATTTTATTTATATCCGATGGGCCTATGAAACGTATGTTAGTGACATAAAGTCATTATATATCAGAATTACCTTTTTTTTTCCGCGCCGCCTTTTTTCGTCTTCCCTTTTCGCCCTTTACCAGACTTTGGGTCAGCGGGGTCTTCACCCTGTTTGTCTATAAGCGTTCCCATGGCTTTGCTGAAGTTGTCCTCCCGAAATTCTCCCTTCTCGTTGACAACCAGGTAGATACCCTCTCCACCTGCCGGGAACAAGTAATGTTGCAAAGGTGTAGGGCGGAAATCGGTATAGACAACATGACATGGTTGTTCGTGGGATTTGCAAATCCATTCAGCAAACTGCATGGCATTCGGGATAGTGGCGGATAGGAAGACATGTCGGACGGTATGTGGGAGCAAAATAATGGTTTCTTCCCATACGACACCGCGCTCTTTGTCGCGCATATAGTGGATCTCATCAAAAATGACCCATGCCACTTCGCGCATGATCTCAGATCCTCGGTAAAGCATCGATCGCAGAATCTACTCAGCTGCAAGTCAGTGATTTAAAAAAAAACCTTATATAAAAGAACATACTTCAGTGGTCATCACTAGACATGTCGCAGTAGGATTTATCGTGACATCTCCCGTCATAAGACCGACGTCACCAAACTCTGCCAACATTTCCCGGTATTTTTGATTGCTCAATGCCTACGGACGTGACAGTAAGGCGCAAGTCGATTGGACATGTGTGAACAAGTGCACCTTGATTGGACTGGTGTAAATAACACGCTGCTTGTCTCGTAGACATTGCGCTATGGCATATTCGGCAACAACGGTTTTCCCTGCACTCGTATGCGCGGATACAAGCACACTCTCGTTCCTTTGTATAGCATGCACCGAAACTTGCTGGAAGGGATCGAGCGTGAACTTGTACTCCCGGGCGGGTTTCGCTGGGGGAACGTGGTTGGCGATCGGGATGTAGTTGTAGCCAGGGGGCACTGCAACTTGATGTCGCACCTGATGCCTGAGCTCGAGGCGCGAGCCCGCCTCAACGGCGCCCGTTAAACCGGCGCTCGCAGCCACTTCCCGTTTTGCCTCCGTCTCGAACTCGTCGACCACGACCGGCGCAGGAGATAGCATTCGCAGCTTTTTCGGAATATGCTCCTTCTCATCAACCTCGATATCATCCTCCTCCTTTACCCTACCATTTTTATGGATGCCCCCGCTCTCTTCGTCCGCCTTGCGCTTCCGCTCGTTGGACACGCCGTCCGTCTCCATCGCGTCGGTGTCAATGTCTCCATCTCCATCCGCATCCTCTTCGAGATCGACATCCTCTTCTTCATGTTGCTTGTCATCCAGAAAGGAGAAAAGGTCGTTAGAATTCATGATAGAATATGCAAAATTGCGGCGCGGCTACGCAAGAGGCGACTAATTTTGAATAATTTTCATTTTCAGCGTGGGCCACATTCGCCGACCTTTCTATAAGGAAGGTTGTTCTCACAGATAAATATTCCGAAAAAACCACTTCAGATTTTGCGAGCGTAAGGGTAGGTACTCATATATACAGGGGGGNAAATGCATATAAGTTTATTTTCCGTTATCAGCGAGTGCAAATACTATCTTATATGCTGAATTTACATTGTGCATACATATGCGATAATTATTGAAAGAACGATTCACCCATCGTTTTTTGAACTCACGGACTTACAGGCCAAGAATTCAAACGAACAGTCTTAATCCAGCTTGCAATGGCATGGGGGNTACTGTACCCAATTCGAATGTAAGAGTCTCATCCGATTATAAAAAGACAAAAACTTGTGACGCACCTGCCAGCTCATAGCACCTCCGCTCCATCCTTTTGCTTTTGCTTGTGACAAGCAAGAGGCGAGAATTTCCGGAGCGATTACGCCGTTCGTCGCATCTGCAGCTGTTGCAGGCTTTCCAATCAAGAGTTTGTTCTGGCTGATACCGGATGCAACAATTTCAAACAGTGAAGAGCCAGCCCAGGTAGTAGATGATTTGGTAAGGAGACTGTCGCAGTCTGTGTAGTCATTCTGGTTGTAAAATTGGACGTTGTACTGGAGGGCTATGTCAGTTTCGAAGTGAGTAATAGACTTCAGAGTTAGCTTACCCAGTCAATCAAGTTCCCGACGTCTTTGTCGACTTTGAGGTAGGCGGCGCCCTTAAACGCGCTAGACGAGAACCACGGCGCAAGAGCTAAGATATAATTTAAGTTAAAAAACTCTGATCCAAGTCAATTAGTACTTACGAGCATGTGTTAAAATGTATTGTCCTTGGGGCAACTGACTCCGGAGAGTCTTCGTGAACGTAGCCAACCATGTCTCTGCACTCCCGTCCATCTTATTCATAGCAGCGAGATCTTCATAATCAACGTCAATTCCGTCCAAATCATACTGCTTTACAAATGAAGAAAAATCGTTAGCGAGCGTCGCCGCATCCAGACCGGATGTTGTTGGAGTTTCCGTCGAGCCAAACGCGGAGACAACGACTTTTATGCCTTTACTATGGTATGTAGATAAGAGATTCTGGCGCGTTGTCGCATCAAGCATCATCCAATTCTGAGCTTGAGCGGCGGGGCCTGTGCTCAGAATAAAAGAGAGAGCGCTGATGATGTCATATATTTAATATGCTCAGCATTGTACAAGAACCGAGAGGATAGACTCACACGACAGTGAAGCCATCGACTTCTGACACATCCGGCAAGCCACTGGTCACCCAGTCAGAGCTATAAACGACGAATTCGGAACCCGAAGTTCCATCAGACGAAGAAGTGTTATTAGTAGTAGTGCTGTTAGATAGACCAGTTGGAGCATTAGAAGGAGAAACATTAGCTGGAGTAGCTGTAATATTCGGAGAGAAGCCTCCAGCCGGGGTAGTTGTAATAATGGGGGAGGAGTTTTCAGCCGGGGTAGCTGTACTAGAAGAGCTAGTTATACCGGGAGATAGGGAGTTCCCCTCAGAGTCACAACAGTCTGCGCAGCATGTCGGACTTGCGAGCGAAGTAGTAGAGCTTGAAGCTTGAGGCATTCCAGCAACCGGTGCAATAGAGGATAGAGCTGATAAAAGGATAACACTTGAAGTAAGTCGGTTCCAAAGCATGATGGAGAAGTGCTTGTGAATGCGGAGAAATACTTGAGGAAAGGTATGAGGATGCGGATGAGAGAAGCTCCTCACGGTCTTTTATGCATTGACTGCCGAGTTGACTTGTGAGTGAAACTGTGACAGACAGAGGCAAAGCAGTAGAGAATGATGACTACTGTCATATTTCCAACGATATTGCAGTAGACATGACGTCTTGATCGTAGTAACACAAGGGAAGATACTTTTGATAGCTTTGCCAGCTGAGGGTACGGAACGAGGAAACGATCAGGCATATTTGCAGACTGAAGATGTCGCAGGATATAATTTACAGTACAGTACAAGGAATTAGCACTCGATGGAGTATTGCTGCTCCTACCGTCAATATTTCCGCAAGATGGGTGTCATGATGGTGTCGCGTGCCGGCCCTGCGCCCTAAAGAGAGCAAAATAGACTAGGAGCGCGCACCATAAATAAGCCAGTAATACTTTGCTGGCCACCACAATCGAACTTTGACCGGGAGAATATCAAATAAGATCAAATCTGCCAGGCAAGAGAACTTGAGTTGATGCCGAGTGTTGAGTTGGATCATAGTGTTGCTGTGGGAAGAGTCAGTGTAGCAAAAACATAGTCATGAGTATGACTCGGAGATGACAGCTGTGTAGTTCAGCCTAGAATATATTGTTGTGCTCTCGGCGAGTATGACATCCTGTCGACCGAATGGATATGATCAACGAAGTTATCGAGAGCAAATGTTAACAAACATCAATTAGCTGCTAAGAGTCTTCTGCAAAGTAATATAGCAAACAAATTTTTGATGAGTTTCACCTCTCAAGTACGTATCACAATGAGACTCGGACGCACAAAATAGAACCAGCGTGACAGTCTGAGGAAGACAACGATGAGACAATAGGTCAATAGGTCGACAGAGCATTGCAAAGTTGACTTCTCCAGAGATAGAAACGAGTCAGTACGAGTTAGACTCAAGTGCAAGAACTCGGAAGCAAATTTATCAGATACGTAGACTTTGCTCTCCAGTGCAGTAGCCCGAAGGGATGGCAAGATTGTAAGAGATTGAAATAACACCGCTGTACAATTATATTTTTCCCACGTTCATTTTTTCCTGTTCGTTCGGGTCGCTGCAAGGACCGTTATAACGACAAGTTAAGAGTACTAATGTAAAGGAAGGAAATATACTAGTATGAATAGTACACTCAATGATCGTGCACCACACGCATTGACGGAGCATTTCTGAGTCACTCCCAACACCAAAGAACGGTAGAACGAAGATAAAAAAGCATATGGAGCATGTGATTCAAAATGCAAAGCGCAGAGGCAACGCAGGCGATGTAACTTAGTAACTTAGGGAAGGTAGAGAGAAGGAGACATTTAGATACGCACCCTGTGCGGGAGCTATAGGTAGGTTAATACGAAAGAGCGGTTGTGTGCAACGTTTGCGGGCCGGTGAAGCACAAATTGAAAGGCTAAAATAACAAAGGGTGTTTGAAAGCGGATTCGCATGGAAGAGCAGGCTGAGAGCTGGAGAATGCGTTAGCCTAAGCCTGCTCGCAAACCCGGATTGGTATTGTCGAGTGGGGGGNAATGGAAAGGACAGTAAATTAATGCTAATGCGCAGAGCATGTACACAGATGGCCAGAGAAAGGAAATTTAGAAGATGGAGAGAAAGAAGCGTGGAAGGAAGTGGTAAAAAAACGGAAGGAGATGTCGATATGCAGAAGATGTAGACTCAAGGGTGGACGGCGATAGCACGGAGTATGAATGAAGTAGGTGACATGTGGATAAGCACAAAGTCCGAGGGAGAAGAACGCGAATGTTGACGTAATACGAAGAGAAAGGAAAGAAAAGGGCTTGAGGTGTGGGGGTAGAAAGAGAGAAGCGATAGAGAAAACCATGGGCGACTGAAGGATGTATAAGACGTCCGAGTCCTTGCGTAGCATGTTTCGAAGCGAAAGACCGATCGGTCTAAAATGTTGCCAGTTCACGCAGTTTAGACAGCCGTTCCCATCTCAAGACATGTTTTCCGAGCCGATGCTCATATGTTCAAGCCTGAGGAATAACTGCCTGGAAAAAAGCCCCTTTCGCAATGTAGTGCTGTTCTCAAAAAAGGTATGAGTAACTCTCCACCTTCCAGTGCCTATATGATGAACATATTGGTCACCCACCTTACGATACCCGTATTGAATTTACGCTGTATTTTTCTATTCCACTACCATCCACACCACACCACCCTCAGACGTCCACGTACAGCAAAATTGGTTCTCCAACGCCTTCGATCTCCGGTATCACGCATTTAAGGTCGAATGCCTTCGCCAGCACAATCTTAAAAATCTTCTGTACATTGATGGACGCTGATGTTGAACAGAATATTAGTGACGCGTGCATCGCCTTTGCGAATTTCTTCGCCTATAAGGGGATAAGAATGGTCCTTCAGATTGATATTGGCGGACACACCTGCTTTGTAATTTCCTCCTGTTCATCTCGAGGGAAAGTTGCAAACACGTCGTATTTGGTGCCGATTAAAAAANGGAATCGCGGTCTGAAACGAAGCAATAAACAGATAATGTGTTAATTTGCTCCATATGCATTTTAGAGCGACCATATGCGAATGCTTACCTTGTTGAATCCTCTTGCTTGCCGATACCATTCCTTCACAGAATTGAGTGTCGATTTTCGCGACAGATCAAACATGAAGAGGATGGCAACTGCGTCATTACACACAAGAGGGAGCATATTTACGAATTCCCGTTGTCCACCGAGATCCCAAATTGAGAATGTGATTGTCGTCCGTCTTACTGAAATAGTTTTCTCCATAAAATTGACGCCTACGAGAGCATGGATCAGAGAAGTACTTGAGATTCCCGAGAAGGGACGAGAATAATCACCCAGCGTCTGAATATAGTCTTCGTCAAAGCTGCCTTCGACATACTTGACCATCAGACTTGTCTTGCCGATCTGGGAGTCGCCCACCATCCCGACTTTGATGACGACGCTGGAACGAGGAAGTATACACGTCAGCATCACAACACGGGATGCTGAACACGCGGCGCTCCTTCACGTAAAGTAATGCTACATGATAATGGCCAACCCACCTGTTCTTTTCGTCAGCGCCTTCCTGACTATGTATGCCCATACTCGAGCTCAATCCGAGCATGCTGCTCGCCTGGCTGCCTGCTCGCGATCGCGACCTCGAGGCTATCGGTGCCGCGGGTGATGTTGGAGTGGACATGATTCGCAGACTTTAGACGAAAGAATATAAAATACCTGTTTCCAGTCATTTCAGATATAATTTCTTATCAATAATCGCGAAGAAAAGCAGCACGCACGAATAGAGAGATAGAAAATGAAAGGGAAAATCAAACCAAACCGGAAAGACCCAAGGCAGGAGGAACGCGTTTCGAACTGGAATTCGACGGTGCTGGTGGCCGATTTTTATGACAATAAACCCACGCTCAGTAAAGGACGAGGTGTAAATTCGGATTGGAAAGAACGTCAGACGTCGTCGTCTCTATCGTCGACGGAGACAGACAGGGAGAACGACGAGCAGAAGGAGAATGATCAATGGTAGTTGGTTGACGCCGGTTGCCCGCAACGCTTTCGTAAGATTAACAGTCCCACGCTCACATGGCATCTAATATTTTATTTCTTCAGTAGATACTAGTAGTAGACTACGAACATAATCATTTTTCGCATAACATGTTGGGAGAAATAGGATGAAAGCTCTCTGATTTTATCGTATGCCATTTGTCTCAGTAAGTTCTGTTCAATGATTGATTATCTAGCAATTATCAATATCAGCAGCGCTTGTATGCGCAAAAAACCTTGCTCAGAGCATCAAAAAGGGCATGAACTTCATCATTAATAATAAGGCATTAATTTCCGAGACACTATCTAGAGTTCATTATAACAGTTCTTCAGCAATTAGTATTTCCAGTAAATATTAAAGGAATGTACTTAGCGTTGTGACATATAAAGCTCAGCGTCCCAAAAGGGGCACGCGTCAGAGACGTGCCACCGCCGTGCAGCTCGTCGGTAATAGTCCTTGAACTCAGAACCCGCCTCTCCAAGCGAACCACTCGCCCAGCATGTCGTCAAGAGCACTAAATGATGATGAGGTCCTCAGCGAGATGAACAAGATGGTGTGGAATCTATCGAAGCCAATGTACATTGAGGAGAGAATAACAGATCGCTTGCGCTGTAGGTCGCCTTCATCAAGCAGGAGGCGATGGAGAAGGCACGCGAGATCAGGGTCAAGGCAGACGAGGAATTTGCAATTGAGAAGGCATGTTCATATTAGCAGGGGGTGATGCGTAGTAGTTGAAGCTCACATACACACTACAATAATTTTGGATGTGCGTAGGCAAAGTTCGTCAAGCAGGCTCAGCACGCTATAGATTCACAGTACGAGAAGAAGCGCAAACAGGCAGAGGTTTCGCATAAAATGTGCGTTGTACTTTATATCAGATAATGTATCCAGTTCAGCTGATTCCCTCCCTTAGTGCGCAGTCCACGCAACTCAATAAATCCCGTCTGCGGTTGCTCCAAAGGCGTGAAGAGCACCTACAGGACCTTTTCTCCACTGCGCGTGATTCAATCCTCGAGCTCTCCGCAGATGAAGGCCGCTACACGCAGCTGCTCCAGGGCATCATTATACAGGTACAAAGCCGCTACAACATAACACACGAGTGGTCTCGCTAAAGTTATTATTTCGCCACTTCAATATCAGGGTTTGCTTCAATTAATGGAGTCTGATGTGACAGTCATCGCCCGACCAAAGGATATTTCACTTGCCGAGAAGGCCGTAGCGGGCGCACAGGAACAGTATACCGAAATCAGTGGGCGAACAGTGAACATTCCTGTCATCAGCGAACTTCCAGATACCATGTTCGCATCTATCTATATGTCGCTATGCATAATTTACTGACATTCGAATTCGACTAATGACGTGCACGATGCCTTATTAATTTAATTTACCAGCGCGGGCGGCATAAAGCTCCAATCAGGCAGCCGTAGGATAACGCTCGACAACACGCTCGATGAGCGGCTGAAATTACTCGAGAGCAGGGTTCGTCTCCCTTTCGATGTTTACAAGATCATGCACTCTACTTACCATTTTATCCCGTCAACCACAGATGCTTCCAGAGATTCGCCATGACCTCTTCGGGCCAAATGAGAACCGCAAATTTTTCACTTGAGCATCTTCTTTGCATCATTAAATCCTTGGGGTATATCGACTTGTACACTGTTCACTCGTTCTGCAAAATACACACAAATCATATACCATCGCGTCTTGCTTTACTTCCTGCTTTTTTCTCTCTTTTCGCTTCTAGCCGATCGCAGAATATTAATCGCTCAAGTGCATAGTATGTGTTTTGCAGATGAGCAACTCCACTCAAAGACGAAGAAAAAGTATATAATTTACAGGCATAAATTCTCCGAATACAACAGAACGCGATAAAATGCGAAGCATAAGTCGATGCTTATAGCGATGTGAGGAGTCAACACCAGACAGAAGAGTGTTATGCCCGACTGTCATTGGTAGAGCCTGAGAGGGAGCTGAACCGGTAGAAAAAAGGAAAACGTAACACGAGAAGTAAGCCTTGCATGTAAGGGGTGAAGAAATAAATCACGTCTATCAAATTTTCAAAGTGCCCAACTCCTTGGCCTCCACTCTCTGCCGAAATCCACAAAGCTCGCATGTGCGGATGGATTCGCGCCAGTCTCGCTGGGAGCCACAGTCGCACCGGTGTCAGTAATATTACCGTTTCTCCTTGAACCGAAGCCAGAGAAAAAGCTCGACGTGCGGCGGTGCATACCCTCATTACCCGTTCCGTCGAATGCATAATCAGCCCTTGCTCCAGCCCCAGCTCCCTTTCCGTTTCTGCTCTCGAACGGGAATGCAGACGCGGAGTTGTAGTAGCGTGGTTCGTAAGCCGCTAGCGATGTGCTCCAGACGTGCGTGTTCCCACGCGCATGCTCGCGCACGACGAAACGCGCGGTGAGGAACGTCGTGACGAACACTAATGGGAATGTATTTAGTTAAAAGGAGAGGAAAAACGACGTCAATATGGAAGACGAGAAGGTGAGAGACTCACGAATGACCCACTCAATCCAGACAAACGCTTTTAGCGCTTGCAGGTCGCGGCACCACGCGCGTTCGGCCGTGAATTCATCAGGGATCATCGCGTTGCATGCGAGCGGGACGTGTTGCCAGCGAGACATCGAGAACGCGTTGAACGCTGTGCATTTTTACCGGAGAGAGAGATGATCGTTAGGGCGGGTTCGATGGATCAACGGGGAGGCAAAGTTGTAAACAGAGTGATCAGCGTTTCGGGTAACGGGGTTTCTGCTGGAGATCCTGATGCAGAGAAAAGGCGCATACTTACCTAGCCAGAAGACTGTGAGGACTGCGAGAAAACCGATTTCGAAAGGAGGGCATGAGGTGAACGGGTTTCGCAAGCTGAAATCAAGCAGAAGCCTGTTTTGAAGAGCCATAGTAATGACATCCTAATTAGCATCTCTTCTGAGGGTGTGATAGCCGAAGATACTAACGACGCAGAAAGCAGAATGAACGTCATGATAGAGAGACTGAAGGGGAAGAGGTCCGCCGCAACTGGGTTTTCGTTTTAGTTTCCGTAAGATAGTAAGTAGGATGCACTGATAGCAAGGACACTACTCACAAAAGAACTCTTGAAACTGGTTGACGCGCGTGGAGAGCGCGAGGACAACAATGTTCACTGAGTAGAGGGCAGCTTTCAAGTCCCTCCGCCGTTAGCATTTTGTGATAACAATTTATATGAATGAATCCCGATAAAAGACACACCATAGATCTTCAGACGTGCTTTGCCTGAGTCCGAGTATGGGCCCATCGCCATTTGTATCGGTATTCGAAATAATAAAATCACACAGAAAGGAGCGACTGGAAAAAAGCTTTTTTTTTTNGCTGAAAAAAGAAACGACAGATAGCACTGTACAGACAAGTAAGACGAAGAGAAGATACAAAGAGGGAGCAGCACCGGGCTGCAACCTAAGAACGGAGACAGGATGATGGTTGCAGGTGAACAACGTTAAAGGTCTTTTCCGCATCGACTCGTGCTGTAACTCATCATGGACCACCTTCCACCAGATCTCTTCTTCGACCTCGTCGCCGCAGATGAGGTCTCAGCGGCGCATGCTATCGAACTCTCAAGTGAATCCTTTTGCTCTCACCGCAACATCTGCATCTAACTTTCTTTCCTCGTCAATTCTTTTTTAGGCTTGCCCGCAGACGAGGCTGCAACGCTCGCCCAGCTCCAGTCTCGCCAGGCCCAAGCGCCAGAATTATTTCTCGGCGCATTTCTACCGTCTTCATCGTTATCATTGTCCTCGTTACCGCCAAGTGACACTGGCGGTTTGCACAATCGGACACTCATCGGCTACACCTGTGCTACACGCGCCCCCGCCCCTGCAACTTCTTCCGACTCAATCTCTTCAGCCTCAGTCTCAACAGTCGACCACGCTTCAGAAATACCTTCAGCTGTGTTGACGTCTGCATCACTCGCCGCCCTCTCCGCACGCGTCGCACCAGCAAATGCCGCAGTATGCGTACACGCCGTCGGCGTTTCCCCGCCTTTCCGGCAGCGTGGTGTCGCTCGTGCGTTGATGGAGGCGTCCGTAGCACGGCTGCGTACCACGCGCGCATACGAGATGCTGCTGTGCGATGGCGGGCTACGTGCGTTATATGAAGAGGTGGGATGTGAGTGCGTCGGGGAGAGCGAGAACGGCGGGAGGCCGTGGTCAGAAATGCGAGTTGTAGGCCCTGCGACTGCGGCTGAACTCGGAATCGGGAAGGGATCAGGACTAGATGGGCTACTTGAGGCCGGAGCAGGAGTAGGCTCAGCTGGTGGGGGNAATCCCGTCGGGCGTATTGCAAGCTTTACAGGCGTCGAGCTCGAATACGGGTGCAAAACGCAACCGCCCGACTGCGCATGTGTTGTCGAGCTTTGCTAGTATCGGCGACGTCGTAACGCTAGATCAATCAGGATCAGTGTCCGATGGCGGGGTAAACAAGTACGTTCTGCTTTGTCCGCGCTCAGGATGTGGGTGCGTTATTCTGCGGGATGGCGTCGGGAAGCTCATTCAGAAGGACGCGATCGAGGTGCATTAAATCTCTCCCGCGAGCTACTGCTACTTAATATCGAATTGCTTTTGTTCAACCCGACTCGCAGCTCGAGCCCTCGGAGAAAGCGCCTACTGCCCTTCTCACACCGCTACCGCCCGCGGGCCAGCCCATACATTGTTGGCTCGTACAGCCCAGTCCGATGGCATTCGAGAATATTGGCTTCTCGCGCCCCGTAGGAGAGGAACTTGACGGTACGTCCTCATCCTCACCATCCTAATATTTTCATGTGCTGCTTCTGACTTCCCTTCTCTAAAATTTAATTTGATTATACATCGAACAAAATCATACGCATTCGCCAATTCCAACCCGCCAGGCCCGCGCACGAAGCTGCTGAGCTGCGCGGATTGCGACCTTGGACCGCTCGGCTGGTGCGTTGAAGGCGGACGCGAGTTCTGGCTCGCATGCGCACGTGTGGGGTATCGTGTGTAATGAGTGAACATCGTATAAGTACGATTAGCCCCAAGATTCGAGGTATAAAGAGGTAGAGAAATTAATGGTATGAAATGATATATTCTGAGAAACGACATGTTTAATACTATATACATTATACCAGATTGCATTTTAATTTGCCTCGATTTATGATTGAAAAGACATATTCAAGTTGAAATTCATCATTTACAGGAAATATACTATAAGTGCCTATTTTTCATGGCAGCTTCTTCTCTGCCGGACGAAATTAATGTCAGGACGTTTGAGCTTCGCGTCTTGATGCCGTGCTATAGACAGCGCCGGACGAGTCGCACGCAACCTGCCGCCTGTTGTTCAGGGTCGAGTCAGAGTCGTTCTGCCGACGACGACAGAGCATTAGCCACATGCACATTCAAACAGAAAAAAAAGACAGATAGAAAATCAGAGAGAAGATTGAGCCCCGAGAACAAACACGGGGACAGATCATGCACAAGCGAACGCGCCCGAAGACAGGCGTGGACCCCGAGTCAAGAACATAAGTCTGATACAAAAAGCTCATCGTGTATGCGTATGTAGAAACGTGAATACTCACCGAGTTGTAGAAGCTGGAACTTGGTTGAAGGTGAGGACTCACGTCTAGACGTGGACAGCGGAAGAGGACGTCACGGGACTGACCGTACACGCGCCTGTCACGTGTGACATACGTGATCCAGGAGCGGTCCGTGTCATTTATGCTTCTGCTTCCTGCAATTCACCGACATACCACTTCGTCCCGGCCATGATGGTAGGGGTCATGGGGTTCCCAGCCATGCATATAAAAGTGACGCGCGCGCTGGTCAGACCCGACATCAATGGCAAAACTGCGACTGGCGTGTGTCCTCGCGAGCATCAACGCCGTGAGGCTCGCGCTTTCTGCACCTTCGGGGTTCCCGGCGTTGGGAAATGGCCTCTGGTACACTACACCTGGTACAATATGGTCGCGACACTCTCTTCCCCTCGGTAATGGATTTCTTACTGCGACTACCCTCGGAGGCATCCTCTGCGAGTCTACGCAGCTCAATATCGAGTCTCTTTGGACTGGCGGGCCATTTGCTGATCCCGTGCGTTGTGCTCGCGTTTCTTAAGAGAATGAAGACAAGTGAGCGATAAATTCAATAAATTAACTAGACGTACAATGGAGGCAATAAGCAGTCTGACGAGCAGCCTGCCATGGCTGCGGCGATGCAGAGCATTCGCCAGACTATTTTCAACAGCGCGAATGGGACGATCGGCGGTCAGAGATCTATTAACTTTACTGAAATCCAATCGAATGATTGATTTCAGACGTTGAAATTCTGACGACTGCCATTGGCGCTTATGGTATGTAGTACGCACTCTAGAAAGTCGGGGATATAATTACAATATTGCTTCGCAGGGTCGTACTCAGGCGCAGGGTTTCTGATATCGACGCTGGCGAACCAATCGTCCGACATCTCTGAATACGGACGATTTCTCGACCTAGACTCGGGCATCGCAAAAACGTTATGGTCGCAAGAAGGTAATACCTTCACGCGGTTCGTCTCTTCATCTATTAAACAAGATAAATTCATTTACTTGTATATAATCGCGCACAGAGAAACATTCTGCTCAAATCCCGTCCGTGCCTGTGTGCAAAACACTTCAACCACATCACCGCGTGGGTTCACACAGACATACGCCTTCACTGGTGTCTCAGGTCTCCCCACACCGAACGTTACTTGCATTGACGGTGGAAATGGTGCGGGCGCGGTACTCCAACTAACAGGAAATGCCGGGAGCTCTGCAGGCCCTGGCCCTGGCATGTCATACGAGCTCCTCGCAACCGTTGTCGCACCGGGTAGCAGCATCGTCTGCTCTACCGTCCCAAATGCGAATGCATCAGCGGGGGCGCCAAATGCGACTCTGACAGTGTCAAACGCGCGCTCAGCGTACGTCGTATGGGTTGGCGGGACGGACTATGACGCCAATGCAGGAGACGCGGCACACGGGTTCTCTTTTAAGGGTGACCCGCCGCATGATGCTCTCTCTGTGCTTCTCAACGCTACACATAGCTTCTCGTATGCGGAGCTACTCGCAGCACACAAGGCAGACTACGCTGAGACGTTGCATACGCGTTTCGCACTCTCAATCCAAGGCGCAGGGGTGGACCTGGACGTGCCGACAGATGCACGGAAAGCAGCGTACGAGGTAGATACGGGTGATCCATACCTTGAGTGGGTACTATTTAACTACGGCCGGCATCTCCTCGCGAGCTCCACGCGTGGGATGCTCCCAGCAAATTTACAGGGAAAGTGGGCGTTTAATGCGGCACCTCCGTGGAGCGCGGATTACCGTAGGCTTTTTTCTTTCTTAAAGTTTTGTTTGGATTGCTAAGCGTGAACATGGCGTTGACTTATTTGTATTTTTAAGATGCGAATATCAATTTCCAGATGAATTACTGGATCGCGGAGACGACCAATATGAACGTCACGCAGTCCATTTGGGACTACATTGAGGTGGACCCTTTCGTTTTTCACCATCCATATATTCTAGAACAATGATAACTTACGAAAGGGGAAAAACAATGATTAGAAAACATGGGTGCCCCGAGGATCGTACACCGCCCAGGTTCTGTACAATATCAGCCGTGGCTGGGTAACGCATGACGAGGCAAGTTTAGTATTGATTCTTAAAAGGGTCCTTGTGTGGTCTTATAATTGACTGTTGTTAATTCCAGATGAACGTACGTCAATTTGTGTTTTATGTACATTGAGAAGCAGTTCTCATTGTTCAGTATCGTCTGCGTGATGTATGTGTCTGCTCAAATGATAATGCTTACTCTTTTCTTCTGACAGATCTTCGGTCATACGGGTATGAAAGCATCTGGAAACTCAGCGCAATGGGCGAATTATCCGGGTGAGTGGTTATTTATGCATGCGTGTGTATTGTCTAAACTCTAGATTTGTGTGCTTTCTCGATTTGAAGAATCAAATGCATGGATGGTAAAATACTTCTGTTCAGTTTTGTCCAGTGGCCTTGTTGACCATCTATCTAAGTCGCAATATCTTCTTTGTCAAACAGATGGTTCATGTCTGGGATCACTTTGACTTCACCAACGACGTCGCATGGTGGAAAGCACAGGGATACCCGCTTCTGAAGGTGCCCATTTGCTTCTCATCTCAGTTCCTCATTTTCATTCACCTATACATAAGAAGGGAAGACTGAACAAATACTCCATATTCACAGGGCGCAGCATCTTTCCATCTTGACAAGCTCATCCCGGACAAGCACGTCAACGACGGCACACTCGTCGTTGCGCCATGTAATTCGCCAGAACAAGTCCCCATCACATTTGCGTGCGCGCACGCGCAGCAGCTCATCTGGCAGTTGTTTAATGCGATAGAGAAGGGCGCCCCGGCCGCGGGAGAGACGGACGTTGAATTCTTGAATGGTGAGTTGCTGTGAATCAAGGTGTCATTATTTCATTATTTAAATGGCTGTTTTATTACAGAGGTGAAGGCGAAGAAAGCACAGATGGACAAAGGCGTCCATATCGGGTCTTGGGGGCAGCTCCAAGGTAGAATCTTACTCTTTTCTGATTCGGAGCAAACAGTTGACGCGTTCTGGAAAACAACATAGAGTGGAAAGTCGATATGGACTCGCCAAATGATACACACCGGCACCTTTCACACCTCGTGGGGCTCTACCCGGGCTACGCTATCGCGAACTATGATCCCACGATACAGAACACGGCCCTCGACGCATCGCAGGTTCTTGCAGCCGCACAAATAAGTCTGATCCATCGCGGGAACGGGACGGGCCCTGACGCGGACGCAGGTTGGGAGAAAGTCTGGCGTGCGGCATGCTGGGCACAGTTTTCGAATGCAAGCGAGTTCTACCATGAACTGACGGTGTGCTTAATCTATTATTATATTTTCTTCAAACCTCTTTTTGAAGTGAAGCTGAACTATATGCGTATTAATCTCTGATTGATTTTGTCATCATAGTACGCGATTCAGAGGAACTTTGCAGAGAATCTGTTTAGCGTATACGACCCTACAGATTCCAATCCCATCTTCCAAATAGACGCGAACCTAGGGTATCCCGCAGCTGTAATGGTGAGTATCCTTTCCAATTTCCTCTGTCTGCTCATTTCAACTAACAGGTTCACTAGAATGCGCTCATACAGGCTCTAGACGTTGCTAACACAAGCATGCCACTTCTCATCAAATTGTTACCCGCGCTACCCACGACATGGCCGGAAGGCAGCCTCACGGGTGCGCGCGTGCGCGGCGGTATCACTGTCGATATGACGTGGGCAGATGCGAAGCTGACGAAGGTTATACTGACGGTTGACGAGGGCATCGCGTCACGGCCTGTGAATGTCATATATGCTGGAAGCATTAAGGCAAGGTTTAACACGACGAGTGGCTTGACACAGTCGATTACGGGCTTCTGAGGAGATACTATATGTTAGTGAATCTATCGAACGACATTGAGTAACGAGTTGCTTTGGTGGATACATATCCGCATATTACTATAGTAATTTCTTGGGCCCCAAAGGTACATGTACAATTGTGCGAGTAGTATAACAATTTTTATTGCTCTGACGATGTCGCCGGTAGGAGTAGGACTACGGTAGTGTGCTGTGTGTTATTTTCTGTGCAACTTGAAATATATTTCTCATTCTAGGAGTGTGATCAATTGGACGATCAAATTGCGTGATGTCTAAAAGTCTAAAAACCGAACCGAACGTCTTACGTAAGTCGAAAGCCTGAAATGTATCAGCCACATTCAAGTTAACTCAACGAAAAAGGCAAGTACTCTTCATCGACTTTAATGCTGATGCCTTAGTAGACGCAGCACTGACACACACGACACACATAAGCTGCAGCAGCTCGTCTTCCTCACCCTTCGCCTCCACCAGCTCGTATTGTTCAATTACGTAGCTCTCCCATGGCTCAAGACGAGGAGGCGATGAAAGCGATGCCGGAGCAGGTCTGGTGGATTGCATGACTCGTACCAAGCCCAATAGCGTGCACAAGGTCGCTTTGAGGGAACTTTTTNGACTGCTTGCCGGCCTCAGAAAAGAACGAAGAGGAAGTTGACAGCCCGATTAGATGACCAAGTTTACATAGGCGATATTAAAACTGAAATCACTATAAAACCGAGATAATTAACAAATCCTCTTTAATCCCCTCGACTTGAGGAGACGAGAAGCAGCAGCCGATGAGCTTTACTCGAGGAGCGACTCGGAGGGAGGGGGAAAAAGAAAAGCACCGTCGTTCACTTGACCAAAAAAAGTAAGTTCTCACATTTTCTTTATCACTTTCCATCATTTATCATTCTAATTTTTCATCGACATCGACATCGTCGGTGCAGAAGTCGCAAATATTGGCAACTACGGCACTCATCAGGTGCTGCAGGCTGTCCTCTATTTTCCCTTCAGCCTGCTCATACTGTTCTATATTTCTCCCACGGCTGGAGGCGACCCCGGGACGAGTGATGGCGAAACCTCCATCTTCCCGATCTCCTCTGCCTGCTTAATTGGGAGCGCATGAAGACTCTTCTGCTAGAGGTCATCTGTCGTGGTCTTCTCCAAATACTCCAAATATTTCCTCGACTACGTCTGTAGCCACCATCTTGCGCCTCCTTTGCATAGGCGATTCATCATCTGATTCTCCTCCGTGTCATGTTTAAGAAACTGCAGATGGGAACCACAATCCATTTTATGACAGTTCGTTGGTCGAGTCTAACCTTGAACCTGGCTACACAAGTTCTGCACAAGTTCCGATGTAAAAAAGTGGCCCGGCGACTGATAAGCCCATTGCAGGCGGGCTTCACGATCTATTATTCTCTGAAGCGAAGGGCATATGTAACATGGTGATCGAATTTGCGGCGTAGATCAGTTGAACCCGTGAGAATTGTCTTTGTTGTGAGATGAACAGCTTTCGTCGATTGCGCTGTCACAGGTTTCCACGCGCTGGATGAGTCCGGGGATGCAGCCGATTTACTTCGCCAATTACCAGTGTTGCCTGCTTGATTGATCTAGGTACAGATAGCTATACAGCTACTGCGGATGATGATGAAAAAAANGTCGGAGGCAACACTTTTGCCAAATAGGATCATTCCGTATGGGAGAAATCTAGGGACATATTTACAAACTTTAAAGCCGTCAGTGTTGGAGTCGGAATCAGTTCGATACCTCTAGCGGAGCTTACAAAATAAGTACTAGCGGTGCTTTATATACTTTCCGTTCGGTAACATTTTTTTTTCAATGTTCTTGCCAACGGTGCGACAAACCCTAAATAAAGCGCTACAGGCTGTCGATGCAAAGGGGGAGTTAGTTGGTCACAGCGTCAAGGCGACTCGACTGACTAAGGTGAGCCTGAAGTTTTATTGTGATATTTATTTATCCCAAGCTGGCTCAATATAATGGCGTTTTTATGCCAGTAAAGTGGAATGTGCAGTCGCAGCAATGATCGATACGGCTATCATCAATTCCCTCATCCCCAGGAACCCAATGCTCTGGATTCTTCCTGAATTTATAGTGAAGCTCGATATGCACGTCTCCGTAAATGAGAACCTGCCTCCGTTACCGGAAAGATGGCTAAGTTCGGAGGCGAGCGAAAGCAGCATGAAGTTATATGTAGATGATTTAGATAGATAAACCACGAACATTATCGGAGACCTCGGGAATTTGTATTTCAGTCCCTTCGCTATAAGACAGCCTTTGACTCTAATGTTATCTCGCGCGCAGCACACGCAGTTCCATAAAACGATTTTTTCACCATCAAGACCAATGATGTTGCTTACGATAGCTTTCAGCATGGGATTACCTCTTCCAAACATATATATTCTAGCTAATTTACTCTTTTTATGCATAGCTTTACGAGTACATGTTGACATTAGATGAAGAAGTGAGTTTGAAGTTTAAGCGCTTCCTCCCGAGTCGTAATTGTTAATATTGATACTTCAGGTTAGACTCATATGGCCGTCACGGATGTCCCCCATCAACATTTTATTCTTGGTAAACCGCTATCTTCTTTTCGTCCTAAGTTTTTTTAAATCTACACAGTATGTCTGATGATATTTACTTTGTGACAGAGACCATAATTTAAGTCTTATTTCATCTGACAGTGAATGTCGTTTACCGTGGAGATGCACAGGTTCACTCGACGATGATTACGATTCCATTTAATTTAACTTGGGCATAGTTATGCAAAGCGGAGTTTGTCTCTATTGCACGTATGTCTCAATTACCGTGACTTAGTGTCAAAGCCCTGCTTATGACATGTTTGCTCAAGTGATGTGCTATCTGAGCCTTGCATCTACTGACCGTATGCTTTCAAATGCTCTTCTGAAATTGCCGTTAACATTTGAAAACTCTTAATTATTTTTGCCATGCGTATATATGTGCTATGGGCTCAAAGAACGGCAATTCTCATCCTCGTATCGTCTGTTCTTTTAGTGAGTCAGAAGAACACTCGAGACACATTATGTTATGCTCTCCCTGACTAGTCACCTCGGTACTTTCTCTAGCCAATAGTGATAGTCACTTGCATCATTACAGTCATACATTCTCTCTCTGCTGTTGATCAGTAAGTCTCTTAGATATCCATTATAGTTTCTACTATAATGACGGCAGCATAATTTGATATTGATACCAGGATACTACGTACAACATGTGTGATAATAGCTCATGCCAGAACGGAGTGGATCTCGTTGCTACTTCTCTTCCTGGAGAACAGGTATGTACTCGAAGCTTTATGGATACAAGACACTCATCACTCATTTAAGCTGTTATTGGGATCTTCAGTTGCTCTTTCTCTCACAATATCAAAAGGTGTTCCATGTTCTGTGCAAGCCACAACTTCAAAAGCAAGTGCAGCTAATGTTCCATCTTCTCTAGCTCGTCAGACATTTTCAATGCTAGAGATTGTCATGGTGCAAGATGGTAGACATCATTTAAATTTATCAAATTGAGCTAGCTAACAGGGGCTTTCATTTTATACTTGCGTTATGTGTAAGTTGTTTTGACTTTTTTTNCCTTTTAAATGTCCTCCTAAATTAATTATCGTTATAACGACCAGTCACCTCACTGGCAAACTTAGTTTATGTTGGATTTGCATCGGTGAGCTTAAGGAGATGTCAGAAATCTGGAAGCTGAAGGTTCGTCCTTGGCAAACAGCTTTAGTCTCCTATTCTCGTATGCTTCCCTCAGTTTGTTAGTTCTAGTGTGGTTCTGACTAGGTTTGTCGCAGGATGAAAACGCTTCTGCATAACGTGCTTTGTGCACGGCTCTTAATTCGCCTTCGTAGCGCAAACGAGTCACTTGTATCAATGGGTACGTATCTATAAAAACAATCTAATTCGGAAGTCGGTCCATTGCTAACTGCAAAGCGGGCCAAGGTACAGTCGATGCCGAAACCATGTATTTCTCTCCGCGAAATGTTGATTTTCCCAGTGATGCCGAGGAATAAATGCAACTTCAGTGGATCAAACTCCTCACTTTGAGGTGATGATGACTATGCACAAGTCTTGCCGCTCCCAGTGTCTAATTCGATTTCCCCGATTTCTTCACGTATGGACTTCAGATATAGTCAGCCATGAACCAATTACTGGCATTCTCTGGCAGATTCGAGACGAGCGGCTGATGAAGTTACCGGTGCAGGCTGTCCTAACTTTTGAAGTTGAAGGACTCTCGAATTTACCGCGGACATAGTGTTTTTGCCTATCTGTGAACTTTCATTATTATTCACCCGTATGTGACGCGAAACAGATGACGATCGGACTTCTGGACAGTATATTCAACAGTTAGTTGAACGAAGAGAATTTCATGACCTGACGTCTTGTTTGGCCTCGTCTCATTTGTTTGAGAATGAAAAGGCTGGCATACATCTGAATTTCAAGTTTGAAGTACTGAAAAGACATTTATGCGTATGCAGTGACACTCGGACTCAGCAGCTTAACCATAACAAAGCCGGTCCGGACCCCTGAGAACACTATCTCTGCGCCGAGTATTAGAAGGGGTCCTTCTTTTAATGAATGTTGGGACTGATGAGCACGGTTCCGCGGCAGTAGCTTCGTCTTGGAAGCCAAACTTACTTTTACAAGACAGGTCGGCAGCGAGACCGTACACAATTATTCAACGTAACCAGTGCTCGGCATTAATCAATATCCTTCGCTCTATTCGGTCGGTAGCCTGGTATAGTATAGCTTTTCTAAATGCAATCATTGATCCATGGCTCGACATCGTTCCAGGGCAATTATCTAAAGTTCTGAATACACTTCTGAATTCATTACTTGTGAGTCAGTCGCACGCTCGGAGGGACTGGTAAGGTACAGTCAGGAGCGGCACAGAAGAATTAAAATTTTAAGCCGAAATGAAAGAGAGCCCATAGAGACTGCAAGATCGCGGCGCCTATTTTCCCTACTATAAGTTGTCCGTTGTCGTTGATTATTCTGAGTGCAACGTATCCGATTCACATTCAGCGACATCCTTCAGATCAACCGTCATACGCAATGTCTCTTCAGGAATTGAGTGGAATCACGTACGATCTGTCATTAAAGCAGGTGTGCATTTTCTTTCACTTATTTTCTCTTATGTTGTTTGTCCATACATTCATTTCGTCATGCAGCATGTTATAAGTGTGTATCCTTTCTAATAAACGACAGACCAGACAGCATAACTGACTCCTTATCCGTACAGTTGCAACCACGGCTCTCAGTGTGAGATTACCTCTTCCTGACAGGCATATGCTCTAATCAACTATGTATAGATCTATGAATACGGATTGATACTCGATGAAGAAGTAAGGCTGCATTTTTTAGTATTTATTTTGTCTTCTTTAGATATATTGACATAAATTCTTTAGAGACGGCTGATATGGCCATCACGAATGTCCTTCGTCAAAATTCTCTTTATAATTAATCGCTATTCTCCTTTCGTCACAAATTTCATGAATTTGTATCGTAAGTATGATCTAAGTTCTGCGCCCCAACCCGACTCATATCTTGCTTTATCCATCAGTCCTTTACTTCGCTCATGGAGCCTCGCAGGTCCGGCTGTTTTTCATTGGCAACAATTTCGTATACACTTAGTTTTCACACAGTTCTGTAGGCCAGGAGCTATCACAATTGGCTGTGGGTGTCCCGATTTTCTTATCTAGGTTTACTTTGGCTTTAATGACTTGCTTTCTCCAGTGTCATTTTGCGTGCGGCTTTTCTCTGCTGACCGTAGGTTGCGGAATCTTCTACAAAATCTAGTTGAATCTTCCTTCTACTCGTCTTTCAGTTGTTTTTGCCATGCGTATATATGCATTATGGCAACAAAAGAAGGCAATCCTTTTTCTCTTAACAGTTCTCTTCCTAGTGAGGCAAATGGATCAAATATGTTATGATTTATCTAGCTAACCACATCATGATTTCTAGTCAGTAGCAACATCTACTGGAGTCTTCACATTTATGTATCTACGCTCTGCCGTTGGTCAATCAGCTTCCTACGTTTTACACTTGTTCTTCTACCTTACTAATACTATATCTCGCAGAATCCAATATTCAAATATTACATCTAAGTTGTGTAATAATTGTGACTCAGCCCAGAATTGAGTGGGTCGCTCTGTTGATTTTCTTTCTAGGGGAGTCAGGTGTGTACAAAACATCTAAGTACGAGTCCGCCTACTAAACAACTGTCTGAATCTTCTGGCCGTACAGTTATACTTTCACTCACTGTAATTAAAGCGGTCTTATACTGTACGCGAGACACAAAGAAAACAGGCATTAGCTAAAACCGTTATCTGATCTAGTTCGAAACCCGTCGTCAGTGCTGGAGAAGGTTATGGTGCAAGACGGTAAATATTGAAGTCTTTTTTTCATATCTATCCCGCTCACTGAGATATAAAGGGCTACTATTTTGCGCCAGTGTGATGTGTATGTACGTTCACCAAGACTAAGAAATAACAACTTTGTTTAGAGCATGAACTACAGGCATATCACTTGGAAACCTGATCTTCTCCAGATATGCATCCGTAAGCGACATTATAACTCACAATACTGAAGTCTGATGCCCCTTCCTAGGAAGCCAACTCTAACCTCATTTTCCCGTTTGTGCTTCTCTAAAACTTTATTCCATATTGCTGATATATGACGCAGGATGCAGACACTTTTGCACAACATACTGTGCGTACGGTTCTTACTGCGTTTGCGCAGTGCAAATGCGGACCTTACGTCAATGGGTACGTTTTTAACTATCGGGATATGGAAAAGAGCAGCTGTTGAAGAAATTTCAGGTCAAAGCACACGAGAAATCGAAACAATGTATTTCTCCCCACCACGGGCTAGTCTTTCCGCCGCTGCAGAAGAAGGCTGAATGATATCAGAAATTAACCCTCTCGAACGAGACTGATGTTCGGGGTCTCTAGGCCATAGGGAAATGTCGGCGAAGAATCTTTTATGCTCGAAATTTGATTCTTTTCCGTTTCAATCTATGGACATCAGAATGACGTAGACCATCAATTTCCCCGTATATACATATGCTGCAAGTCTGGATGGTGCTACTCAGTTGAGACAGAAGTAGTGGAGCACGCTGACTATTAAACTATGAGTCCCAAGGAGTTTTTNGAAAAGCTCAAAATGAGCGTGCGAAATATATGTGCTTACATCAATGTCGTTCATTGTAACTTTTTCTGTCGATCATGATCTACACTGCGATCGACACTACACCAAACCTTAAACGAGAGTTCCGTTCATCTTGAATAAGGGGTATCTATGATATAAGTAATGTTCAACATGAAGTTCAGAGCGCTGCTATGTAGTAATGAATAAGAAAGTCTTTTTGAAGAAGATTATTGCTTTAATAATGGAAAAGGGAGAAAGTAACTGATGTCCGTGAACTTTAGAAAATTGTCGTTCTACTCCTAAGAATGCTTGTGTTTGAGTACTTAGCAAAGGGACCGATATCACATTTAGCTCAGAAATATGCCGTCAAGAAGGATCCGAAGACAGAGACTAGGGCAGCAACACCTATAGATAGGACTGTGGTACTAGTGATACCGGATGCGCGAGCTGCAGAAGATAAGGGCTCCCTGTATAATTCGAAGTCTCAGAGTAGAAGTGAAGAAAGAAGAGTATTAAACGTACCCAGTGAATACCCGCACATACTGGACCTCAAAATAAGCCGTGTCATAATTCGACGGTGTCTGAACAAGATCAGTACATGTTCCAGAGCAGGTTTGTGCAAAGACTGCCGCCTCTCCTGCAAAATTGCCGCACAGTGTAATATCCTATATAATCTAATGAGTACGATACCGAATATCTAATAATAAAAAGGGGCGCACGAAGATAAGAGTCTGATCCTTGAAGAATTTCGATGCGTCGCATGAGGATTTCGGCCAGAATGCAGTGGGTGTTCCCCAGTTATCCGGGTTCGGGCTGGCAATGTCAGTCGGGATGCTCGAACGGCTGAAGAACCAAACCGAAATGCTAAAAGTCATAATCAGTAGATGCTATCTTGTATATTGACCGCCATAGTGACTTACTCGTCATCCCACAGCATCGCATAAACGCCACCTCCATTGCTTGCAAAGCCCGCACCGTACGACGATGTAGAAGGGTCCTGGACAGAGCAGCCCTGGTTGTCCGCAGTTGCGTTAAAACAGTCAGTCGAGATAACAGTACCCGTCTCTATCGAACTCGAACTCGAATTATCTGGGTGCGTGCATCCATCTGTCGTATGAAGAGTGTAACGGTTGTTCGTCGCTTGATTTACATTTTCGAACATGTCAATCTCTCCATCGACGGGCCAGTTGCTGCCTTGCATCCAGAATGCAGGCCAAACTAGGCAATGCGAGTGTCAACATATGAGAAAGACAGACAAAACGTATAAGAGAAACACACCAGAGCACTGAAAGAGAACGTCAGAATTATCCATAAGTGCTGCAACGCAGTAACGAAGCTTACCCCATACGGCACATGCAATGCATCCATAACCACAAGGCTTCCCTGTGAGACAGTGGCGTTGCTATACATTTTAACACTCGGGCGTCCAAAGTTTGGATCGCCCACGCCACTAGTCGTATTATCAACCTTGATGATCGCGTTGCCAGCATCATTGACAAAGGCAAGTTTCGACGACGTCGCTTGCTCAAAAGATTGGTAGAGGACGTTCCCGGTCGTATTCGTGTCGGGACCCGAGTAGAACGTCCATGCACTGAAGCTGAACAACCGTGTCTTAACTCAGCGGGCAGTCCAGGCCGCATAAGGAATAAATGCATGCTTACAACGAACGTCCGGAGTATTCTGTTGATAAGGTGAGATTCGCAGCTTCGGCAGTTGAGGAGAGCGTCAACGTCGTTAAGCCCAGGAGTGCAGAACAACAAAACATGTTGTAAGCTTTACAGTTATTTAGTATGAAATGTCGAATCCAGCGACGCTCAAGACAAGTGAGAAACGTTCAAGTGAGAGATGCAGAAATGATAGAAGCTTCGTTCATTTCTTGTCAACCTCTTTTTTTCCTCTCTCCGAAGGGCTTCGAAGAGGCCCTATAAAATTAAGCGACGATGATATAAGCTTATTTGGAGTAAATCCGCAGCAGTGTTGTACATACATATATACATACGTACGCGGTGACTATGACAATAAATGGGGCAGTTTCCACAAAGCAGGAGCCGGTGAGCGTATACTACCGAGCAGGATGAAGTTTAAACATATTTATTGAAGAATAACGTTCATGCAGTCGGAACCTGTTGTGATGATGGCGGGGCGCCAAAGCTTAGAAAAAAAAARGGAAATTCGCTCCGTCTACAAATGTCACACGCCGGCGAACAACGTCACGCTTCAGGTTGACGCTCGACTCATCACGATGAATCTACCTGACATGCATGCAAGTTAATGTCCATCAACGCCTTTTTGTGGTCTCTTTGCGGTTTCTGGACTGTGGTGTACGCCATTCGCGCCGCAAANGTCAACCAACAGCCTCCTGCCGACTTCAGCTGAGCAGTCTAGAACACTGCAGGCAGGATCCAGACAATGGAAACTAGGTGTGAAGAACTTCCATCTGAAGGCACAAACAAGAGCGCTCAACATGCAGCATGATGCATTGATTAACTTCCTCAATCAACCTACCTACCGCTTTTATCGGATTGTTTTGAAGACATTCTATGATGTGGGATCGGTTTTTGGCGTCCTCGGAATGCTCTTGGGGATTGCTATTCTCGCTTTGACATTCTCTAAACTCCTGGTTCCTACATCTGCTATGGACATCTCTGGCAGTAATCACAGGAAAAGGAGTAATTCCGAATCTCCGACGAGTGCACAGTCAGGCTTCGTTCTAAATCCCATAGTACGTCCATGACATATCGAAGTTCACTTGAATATTGGAACATTTTTTACTCTAATTCCAGATCCCAGGAGTTACTGTACCTTTCTCTCATCTTCCTGTGCTTCTCATCGCACTATTTGTCGCTCAATGCATTCACGAAGCAGGTCACGCACTTTCCGCGGCCATGTAAATCTGCATTGTCTACAACTATTGCACTCTCACTAAACATGTTGTAATTTTAGAGAATCCCTCCCGCTTCATGCTATCGGTGCATCAGTGACCCTCGTTCTGCCTTCCGCTTTCGTTTCCCTCTCACCTTCTTTGAACACGCTCTCCTCCAGCGCAAGGCTTCGTATCATTGCAGCCGGGGCATGGCACAACCTGTTTATATTCTGTTTGATATATCTCGCATCCGTCGCAGGTGCAGGGAGTTTCTGGCTCGCAGCAGGATGGACAGATATCGGAAAAACAGGACTTGTCGTTACGGGCCTCGAAGAGGTAGGGCAGGTCTTCAACTATCATTTGTCCTGGTCAGAGATAATGAATTTTATTTGACAGGGCTCTCAACTCTCGTATCACCTTCGCCCCGGCAGCGTGATTACTTCTTTAGACGACGTGCGCCTTGGTGAGATGGATGCGGCACCCGAAGTTATTTGGTCGAATTATCTCTTGGATCATGATATCTACTCTTCTTATGGGCGAGGGTGGTGTATAAAAGCATCCTATTTCTTCGGTGCGGTGCTTCACCCCTAACCAAATCTGAATTCTTGAATTGGTCATCGATATTAAATAGGACAACCAACCGACTGTTGCACTCAAGGAAGTTCAAGCCTCCCCGCTCACCCACCTGCGGTGCAGCTCTCGTGCTTCGTACTCACTCAGGATGGGGACCAAGGACGCTGTGTCGATCCCGTGCCCATTCTTTCTCCTTCGCCTTCGGAGGCGCAGAGCGTGTCTACAAGATGTTTCTCCGCCTCGGACTGTTACAAAAAGCCCATCGGCGATGAAGCGAGACCTCAGGCTGACGACACTGCAATGAAGTGCGTGCGACATGACTCGAGTGCCCAGCTCCTTCGCATCGTCGTGAGGCCTCCAATCTGGGAAGATCAGCCCGTCGGTGAGTCCACTCCGACGCAGACGAGAACTGTGTTATGGAATGGGCCGAAGGTAGAAATATGGGAGCAAGGTAATAAATATATATCGCTATTTTCCGGTCCCTTCTTATATCCTAATTTGTTTGATAACAGTCACAGTGAGCACACTTTCCCCGCGCTTCAAACGTCTTCCACTCGGGCTCCCCGGAATAGTGTCCCTGTTTTTCGAGTGAGTACAAAAATTTTAGAAGAATTCGTCATGAAGAGGCGATCGCTGAATTTTGATCACCTGCAGATATCTGTCCACGCTATCTCTCTCATTATATATCTTCAACCTCTTTGCGCTGCCCTTCCTCGATGGCTCTCAATTTCTCTCAGCGCTTTTAGACTACGTTGGCGCATCACGTGGCGCCTTTGACCTCGAACACGATGCTGAAGGAGAACACGATATTGAAAGTGGCCTTGGCTTGAGCAGTCCGGGAACTCGAACCGCACCATTTTCACGATCTCGATCCCTCGGCCCTGGCTCTTCTTTTCTCTGGAGATGCAGGCTCGAAGTGTGCCGGCGGAAAGCAAATATCGAACGGAGTATAACCCACATTACGATCGCGTTAATGTGCGCTGGGATGTCCGGGATGGTTTGGGCGGGATAAGGCTTTAAGGAATAAATTGAGTGTTGTTCTGCAACCAGCAAACCATTTATCTAGTATTTATCTTGCTTTCTTTGTTTTGTAATCATGCTGACTATTTTATCTTTCAGTAGATGTACGTCGTCCGACTACGTAAAATGAAGCGCTCTACTATCGAATAATGGGAGATTCATTATATTATAAGCAAGGATTCAGATACATGGACGAGCGATATTTTGCAAAGCGCTGGACATTAGAAGAAATGGACAGGGGGAAGATAGTATCTAAAGTCGAAGAGAGGAAAGGATGGGAGGATAGACGGTATCGATCTAATACGATGGACAACGAAAAACGGGGAGTTGGTGCAGTATACAAAGGAAAGAAAGGGACCAGCGCAGTCAAATATCCTATAGGAGAGCTGATTTCAGCGTGGATAAGGAGAATAGGAGCTGATGCAGCGCGAAGGCGTAGAAAGGGGAGAATAATAAGAGAGGAACGGGGAAGGGGAAGAGGGGGCAGAAATGAGCAGCAGATGAGAAGAGGCTGACATCCATTGACGCCCCCTAAATCATGGATTCTGGAAGCTTTTAAAGTCAGCCATTGGTAACGTCTAGGAAGGCACGAATATTCCTACCTGCGACAACGCGCTAACGCGAAGGGAGGGTGTCCCGCCCACTCACCCTCCGCCGGCTCAAGCGCACAGTTATGCGCTTGCATTAGTGGGGGATTGGCCGGCACCCGGTCATTTGTACAGCGACATGTGACCTGTTGAGGGATAAGAAAAGGAAGGTTTGGTGGATGAGACGTTGAATGCGTACCTCTGCGCTGCCTGGCTATGGCTAAGCCAGTGCAGGAGAAGAGAGAGGAGTTTTTTGTTCCTCTCTCCTCCCCTGGGATATCGGGTTAGCCACAGACGAGATGGGCAGCTGAAAGCGCATCTACTCACCAACACCAACTCATCGTCCACGAGGGGGGGTGTCCCATCCACTCACCCTCCCTGCCGGTCCAAGCGCACCGTATGCACTTGCATTGATGGTTTGACCGGCTCCCGGTCGATTTACAGCGACTCGTGACCTGCCGAGCGATTAGAAAAGCGACAGTGTATCAGACGCAACTGCATACCTGTGCGCTGCCCGCATTTCGCTGAGGGTATGCATCGTGCCAGTCATATTGGGTCGAGGTGGCCCAGAAACGTGTGAAGAATCTTTTTTNCGTTTTTGTTTTGACATTAGGATGTGAGCACTCAATAGAGTGGGGGNACTCGAATGGGGAGGGGGGGGACGTTACCTTTAACCTCGAGCTGACACGCACCCGCCGCCAAATCGCGAGCTACGCCAGAGTGGATGGGTTCATGGCACTCGAGCGGGGGCGGCGGGACGAGTTTCCAGTAGCGGGATCGAGGACGGGTGGTATGGATCTGAGGTACCAAAAGTGTCAGCCGCATGTAATGGTGGGGAGACAAACGGAGTAGCAGCGTACTACGTCCTCGAACTGGCATATGGGCCAGCCATCTACTCGACCGCGGAGGGGCGACTCGAAATCCAGCCACCTCACACCTTAAATGATGCTGCGGTCGAGTGCTCACTCTGGTGTTGGGGGTAGCGAGGAGAGATGGGTGGCACGATCGTGGAGGTTAAGACAATACCTGGGCTGGGGAGTAGAGGGGAATTTATAACTTGCTGGACGGCTGGGCTGACGTATGTTGCTGTTTTGTTTCCGTTTATTTGAGGCTGACGTTGATGACTCGGACGTAGTCGAGAGGCGAGAGGATCTCTACTTTTAGCATTGGTTTGGACCCACTTTGCCCGCCGCCAATGCTAGTACAGTTGAATATCTTATAACTGATCACTTCGGTCCCCGGGTTCGTTGATTGTGACTGGATCCAATTGTGTCACACCTTTTTGCTCCAAAATGTTTTGTGAACCCTCAAAAACATATAAAATCTCTGTGTAATTTGAGCTGAGCGTGCTAGAGAAAATAAGCTGACTACTCATTGCTTGAGTTTGCCCTGATGGTAGTGTAGACTCAGAGATTACCATACTTTCAGGTGAATTTTTGTCTTTACAAGATGCACAATGTCCTTGGTTTAGTCAGACTTTTATGAGAAATGTGTCCAAAATGAACACTCTCATAATTAATATGCCTTAATTTTCTTATTAGTTTAAATAATGGATTTTGTTAATAGTTTGGCTGGGATGGAGTTGGTCCCCAACATTTTTGATCAGTTGGCAAATATTATTAGTTATTAGATGATCAATTATAAGATAAATAAACTGTACCAGTACTTGGCCTGTCTGGACTTCCAGCACATCAAGAGCAAGATCTCCCTATTAAGCTATAATTTCCTCAGCTGGGCTGGGCTGGTAGAGCAAAGGGAAGCTGTGATGTGGGTAGCACACCCTTTTTTTNAATGTATGCAAGTACTATAAGTTCAAAGTAATGAATATAAACCAAGCCCACCAATAGACTAACAGGAGAAATTCAAATTTCAAACGTTAAATTCAACATATCTACAAGTCTGCAATTCCTCAATTAGACAAAAAANTTTCTCCGCGCAATATTCCAGTTTTCTTTCAAAGTGCATTTATCACCCAATGCTCACAAGACATAACTCCTAAATATGGTTAATATTCTTCAAGAGCTAGAACTAATCCTCTCAATATAACAAAGATCATATAATTACAAGCCATCTCAAGAGTTCAAGTACTCGGGAACAGCCGTATATTCACATTATTAATAATCACGCATCACACTACCAATCTGAGCTGCACTCAAAATTGGAAATCGTAAAAACTTACCAATTCGCGCCTTTTTCTTATTCTGACTAATCCATATCTTACTGAGTCACGACGCTGTATCCAAAACGTACTTATCGGCACGCATACGCGCAACCATTTGTCGAAGCAAACACTTTGAGTTTGCAAAAGAACGGTATGAACGTAAACGCTTGGGGGAGGGGTGAGCCTATCGAGGCATCCCCTCCCCGACATCTAAATGCAACAAACTGTTGTAAATTAGTAATTGAACAGTCGAGTAGATGAAAAAAANTAATAATAAGCACTCACCAACACAAACCCACCATCCTCTAAGGGGGTGTCCCGCCCACTCACCCCCCGCCGGTCCAAGTGCATCGCACTTGCAATTTCCGACCGGCACCCGGTCGTATATTTTTATTTTTATTTATTTTTTNAGCTCAGCAACATCCGACCTGAGTAATGTTCAGCATTGCAGACGATCGACGACAACAAAAAGATAAAACTTACCAATGCGCTGCCCGCCTTTGCTGGTGGTATACACATGCCAGCTTTTTATGGGTCGAGGTATCCCAGTAACTGAATAATCTATCAACACAATGCCGTTAGCAAGCGCAATCTATGAAACAATGGAGAAGAGTGAACATACGTAGCCTCATGCTGGCACGTGCCCGCCACCAAACCGCGAGACACCAAAAGGATAGGTTATAACTGGCACTCGAGCGGAGGCGGCGAGATTTTTTTTAAAAAAACGCCAGTAGCGGGATCGAGGATGCGTCTGAATCGCAACGTTCAGCGGCAGCATCCTCGGACTGGCGCTCAGAGCCGCACCATCCGACCGCAAAGGGGACCAGCTGGAAGGCCAACCCCCTCACACCGAAGTGGTGCTGCGATCGAGCATCTCGCAGTGTAGGACGAGAGGGGTGGGCAAGATGGATGGTATAGTTGGGGAAAAGGGAGAAGGAGAAGGAAGAAGCTGATGGGGTTTTGGACAGCGAGTAGAAGGGGAATTTATGGCATTCTGGCGGGCAGGGCTGACATAAGATGTTTGTTTGTTTGTTTTGGTTCCGTTTTGTTTGCGGCTGACTTCCGTGCCGCTAAATAATTTTTTTTTTCAAGAAGCAACGAATGATGCTAACTGGATGGAGCTTTAAGCTCTCGACTAAGTGGAAAGATGGTCGGCGCATCGAAGAATAATCTCCGCTTTGCTAAGTCGAATCAATGGAAGTTCTACTCTAGTTATTTGTGCTCCCTAGAAAGGAAGAATATATTTGATGGAATGTTGGGATGGAATGTATATCGCTCCGCTTTAGCTAAGGCCGAGAAGGCCTTCGTCGCTCTTGAAGACTCTAAGGAGGCAGAGTTTCCAGGAGACATTAGGAATATACTAGCAGTACTACGGACGCCGTGGCAGCTACGATCGTCGAGGCTGGAGACCTTGCCGCATCGCATCACGCATCGGCAGAACCCGGACGTGGGTCCAAATACAGGCAACGGAACAGCGTGTGCTCGCTAGCCGAGGACAGAGTTGACATAATCAGCCAACGGGACCTCGGAGAAGAAGAGAGTTGTGATCTGTGATCTATTTGAAACACCGAGATCGCCCCAGAGAATGCAGATGTCTCCATTGTCCTCTTTAAATTCTCGAGGCAGCAGCACTAGCACTGGGTCTAGTACTATATCCCCTTCGTACAACACACCTACCATCACATCACATCAAATCAGTATTTGTATTTATATCCATCCATCATCACTATATGGACGCTCAGCCTTCCGCTCATATGGTATCCACCTTCTCGCAATTCGACGCGGGTCCCTCCCACAGGCAGTCTAAAAGCAGGAGCAAGGCCTGTTTGCACTGCAGGTGCGTTTGGCATCTCGTCGCGTTTAAGCGCCCATCACTTATCTCAATTTATCCTCCCCCCCCCCCCTTTTTTTATA
>SGPK01000134.1:0-52897 GCA_004802695.1 Phellinidium pouzarii
CCCTGTACGCAAACTGCAAACCGCAAAATTAAAATGAATGCGCTCTGTTACAAATTAAAAAGTGATAGTGCGAGTCGAATCAAAACAGCACTGGCACTGGCACCAGCGCCCGCATGATTCATCTTCATCACTGGCCCAAACGCAGGGACTGGCTGACTCGTGCTGCAATCTATCAGGACGCACGAAGTGTATTCATAATATAATATTTATTGGAGCAAAAGGGTGTGACATAACTGTGTATAGTATAGTCACACTAGTCACTCCTCAGGGTACAAAATAACAAAATGTATGTAGTAGATGTAACCCCGGGCTTCTCTAGCTGCCAGGTTTCTGGCAGTGGCCTCGTTCTGATTGGTGGCTGTTCCCACTTCTTTGCCATCAACTAAGCCGGTATGAATTAGTTTACGATCTACTCTCTTAAATACAAGTGAAACTTGAACATACTCACACATTGCTCTGTAGACCCAGTCTCCATTGTTTTGGCGCTCCCCTTCCATCTTGAAACGACGAATTTGACCTGCTAGATCATCAAGTATTTCTTTCTCCCAATCGATAGTAGCAGCTCTTTTATTTCCTCTTTCATGTTCGATTATGATGATTTGAATCAGAATAAGATAATATGCCAATTCCTTGGCCTCCGAGTCAGAGATCCTGCTGTGGACGCCGTTCACATTTCTGCCATCATCTAAGCCGGTATGAATCAGTTTAGGATCTACTCTCTTAGATACAAGAGAAACTTGAAAAGACTCACACGTTGCTATGTAGTCCCAGTTTGACCCGGTGGTATGCTTCCTCGTGCTCAGGCTAATATTGAAAAGACTCATATCGTTCTAGCATAGAAATTACCTCTTGCTCCCAAAAGCCTCTTCCNTTTTTTTTTCCCGCTCTTCTCTTTTCTCCTTCCTTTCAGCAAAAAAAAAAGGCACGCGCCTCAGGATCTTTAGGTATCTTCAGCCAATCCCAATAAACAATGCTATTGTTACTGCCACTGCCAATGTCACTGCCACTGGACATGTCTGTATTGATTATTTTTGGGGGTGGCATGATCAGATCATATATAATATGACGCCCGTAGGTCAGTCTCAGGGAAGACGAGTAAATATATTACAAGCTCACATACCTCTAGAGCTAAGGTTTGTATGAGTGAGCTGAGGGTTTGGTTTCTGCGAAACATTTGGTGTAGGCCTTCCCCATTTTATACTACAGATGTCACTCTGCAGTCTGACTTAAGCTTGGACTTACCACAAAGGTGACTAAGGCTCCAATGGTGCATACTGCCTCTTCGTCGCGAAGTAATGTCCAATACTATGCACCTGAGTGTGAGCAATAGTCCAATGCAATTATGTAGTATAAATATACCAGCGTGTTTTGGGGCTATTTGGACTAGCAAAGGTACAGTCGAATATTTCGTAATGCATGGCCTTGTTAGGGGCTATGCATTATGAGATATTTGACTGTAATAGCTATTAATATTTTGCCCTGTATGCCGTATACGGCTACCTGCAAATATTAATGACTCGAATCGTCTGTGGCTGGCGTCCCGGAAAGGCAAGTCAAAGCTGATCAGATCCTCCGTGCGTGTCGCGTCGACGCGCCACTGGCACTGGCAGTAAGTAGCCAGTAGCCAGTAGCCAGTAGCCAGTAGCCCGAGCTAACGTTGCCAGTGCACCGCTCAGGCTGTCCCTTAATCCTGCCTACGTGTTTCTGCACGGATCAGTTGTAATTTGGTGGTTTTCCTTATTCTTCTTCCTGAACCCTCGTGTGACCCGTTCCAGACTGGATTTGATCCCTTCATCCACGTCGGGCCCATCCCAGAGCCGCTTCCGCAAAGTGTTCAAGCTGCATCTGTAGCAAACGCCTGTGGCTATCCTAAACATGTTACTCTATACCTGGTTCCTCGGCGCGCGTTCGCCGCTGGGTCTGCCCTACCTACCCGGACTCTGCCTCTCGTTTCGTCCTTTATAAACGATAACATGCGCTATCACTTTCCCCAATTAATCCTTCCCAAGCCTCCTCACTCCCTCCTCTAATGCTTTCCTTACATTCCCATCTTACCGTACTCGAGGCCGCGGCAACCAACTACTCAGACAGACCTGCTTTCCGCATCGCTCAAAAGTCTGCATCTCGCTCCACAGTAGATACCTGGCTCCCCATATCGTATCAAGACTTCCTCGCCGATGTTGAACTCTCTGCCCGTTACTGGCTCAAAAGGCTATCTGTGGAGGATGTTGCCCCCCGATCTATTGTCGGCTTATGGTAACTATCAGCTATGTTCTCAGATACACTGCGCGTCGCTTACTCTGCTTGCTCTGTTTAGGCTGAGTGGCTTGGATTACTCTGACGTGCTTAATATCTACGGCATGTCAAGAGCAGGATACGTTCCACAGCTCTTCAGCTTACGCTTACCAAATCCCGACGTGGTTTTCGAGCTCTTGCAGCGTGCGAATGCAAAAGCACTTGTCTACGACCCCAGCTTCGAAAGTGCTGTGGTAAATGCGCCAGTACCTGTGAGGCGATCAGCCTCAATACAAGATTTTGAGAGCTGTGCTGGAGAACAGCTTCCGCCTTTTCCGACTCCTAACTCCAAAGATGATCTTGCCTTTGTTTTTCACACTAGTGGATCGACGTCTGGCAGTCCTAAACTCGTCCCTTGCACCGCCGGATATATCGACAGTGTTGTTTTCAAATCTCGCGAGGCGAGCACTCCTCTCAACCCCCTCAAACAGAGTGTCAGCACTTGGATGTAAGTCCTTATGTTCTACATGTATCAATCAACTCTAAACTGTTATTACTCACACAGGGGAAGCATGTGTCACATTGGGCAATCTTTTAGTTAGTCGCTTCAAGTTGTTGCTCGAATCGTCGGCCTAATTACTGACAAAATCATATTAGTGCTCATAGGCTCTATTCAACACGGTTCCTGCACGATTCAGCCTTCCAAAATAAATTTCTCGTCAGATGAACTCGTTGACATGATCAACCGCTGCAATTTAAATCGCTTGCATCAGTTTGCAACATTCCTTAGCGTACACATTCGCTATGCTCGTCAAAACCCGAAATTACTCGTGTTTATGCAGAGTTTGGACACCATCCTTTACAGCGGACTGCCCCTCCCTCAAGAAGACGAGGAGTTTGGATACCAGAACAAGCTTAATTTAGTGGTGGGTATAATTATCTGTGGTACTTTCCTTTGTATGCAATAGCACTAACATTCTTTNAAAAAAAACAGAACCTGTTTGGAAGCACGGAGTGCGGTGCCATGATGTTCTCACAAAGAAAGACTGGTCCCGATGCGCGTTTCCTGAGCCCCCTGAGCGGTGTTAAATATGGATTTTTTCCCGCTGGTCCGGCTGCAAAAAGTGATTCTGGCCTTGTATCTGCCAACAGCCAGCTGCTGGAGCTAGTTATCCTCGGTGATTCCCCCGACTGTCCTCACACGTCTCTCCGCAAGTCCGACGGGCATTTCCACACCGGTGATCTCTTTTTAGAGGCGCAGCCCGGCCAGTACCTCTTCCGCGGACGTGACGATGACTGGATAAAGAGTCTTACCAGCCTTCGGTGCGATACGCGTGCTATCGAGGACAACGTCCGCGCAACATGCGGCGATTTAGTCGATGAATGTATAGTCGTAGGAACCGGCAGGCCGTCACCTGCGCTGTTTATCGAGCCTGCGAAGGACATGGATCACGAAAAGCTCAAGCGCGAAATCATTCGTCGCACCCGTGAGTTCCACGCTCGTCGATATTTGCATGAGAAAATCACAGACACCGAGCTTGTCATTGTCGTGGAGCGCGGAGCGTTGCCACGGACTGCAGTGAGTATTCCCATATCTTTGCATAGCTGAAGATGGTTGTTAACGAGGTTGTTTCAAATAGACGAAGGGGAACATTCGGAGAAAAGCTGTCGAGGAATCTTATCAAGTTTTACTCGACGAGATCTACGGAGAACTCGATTGATCTTTACTCTACTTTGCACATAATTCGCTCTTAACATTTCTAACTTATTACCTGGATACGCACGGAATCTGGATACGGATGCATAACTATCACCACGGACCTCACTGCATATGCTTGTATCATATCATTATAAGCTTCATCTACCCTTTCTTGTCGTCACTTGTATACCTTGTGATTTGGTGTCTGTAGTACTTGAATAATATCTACGATACGTATATATATATAGTTACTTTAATTTGATGTATAATCGGTATTTCATGCTTAAAATTATTATACTATAAATCGTGTGCAATAACGCAAATCATGATTAATATTGCTACCATAAATGGATTCCTCGGTACAACCTTTCGCGGCCCAAACGGCGGCGTCGTCCTCCCGAGATTCCGCGCCAGTTCACTCTTGTACTCTCCCCGTTCCTTCCATTTCATCGTGCTCTGCCGCCGCGGGGCAGCGTCTGGATGGACACCGAAGTATCTGTGGAAGATGGTTGCGACACAACTAGCACTCGGCCGTTGGCAGTTGACCGCAAGGAATACTTATTCGGTGTTGGTCTGCTGCTAGTAGTTGTGTTCCTATGGACGATGTCAAGTTTCATTACACAGGTGTGCTCTCATGATACAAATGTGATGTAAAATGATGTTCATACACTTAGCACAGGGCCTATTTGAAGGCGGTTACGAGAAACCCTTCCTGTGGGTAATGTGATGTCCATGCTGGCTTTATCCTGATGGACGGAAAACACATCTTCCAGGGTCACATATATCAATACAAGCTCCTTTTCACTCTATCTTCTGCCCTGGGCGTTACGGTGCTTCATTCTGCGCAAAGCGCGGCATGCGAACGATCATTTACAGTGCGCAGTAAATTTAATTTGATGTCTGTGTCGGACCACGTTGCGAGCTCATATATCTTATTTTCACAGTCGCGGCTATGAAGCCGTCGCTGTTATTGACACCGTCGACATGCACACGACTACGCTGATATCAAATATTCGCACTCCATCAATTTTTGCGGAGGACGCATGCCGATCCGAAGGGCTCGAACCGCTGACGACACGCCAAACGGCAAAGTTGGCGTTGGCATTCTGTTTGATTTGGTTTGCGGCGAACTGGAGTGTGAATGCCAGTTTGGAGTTCACGAGCGTCGCTAGCTCAACAATCTTGTCAAGCACCAGCGGTGAGTGATTGTTCAGAAGGCATCAGACAGTTTCTACATACATAAATGATGTAGGATTCTTCACGCTCGTCATGGGACGCGTTTTTAAAGTCGAGACAATGTCCCTCGTGAAGATCATCGCAGTGACTACTAGGTTGGTCATAACAAGTTTCAAAAAAGCTATCAGACCGATCTACCTTTTTGCAGTTTCCTGGGTGTCGTACTTGTTTCCGTGTCAGATTCAGCATCTGCCATCCCTCATGATCCGGCAGCTGATGTTCCTGGTTTCTTGCGCCACTCTCTCCAGGCCTCTTCGATACTAGGAGACTTTCTCGCACTCCTCAGTGCTCTATGCTATGCATTATACGTTATCCTCTTGAAGGTCAAGATTAAGGAAGAAAGTCGAATCGATATGCAGCTATTTTTCGGCTTTGTGGGGCTTTTTAATATCCTTATGCTTTGGCCTATTGGCCTTATCCTCCATTTAACTGGAGTTGAACCTTTAACGATACCTCCTAGTGGCAAAGCCTGGACTGCAGTGTTGATTAATGTGTGTGTTTTATCGTCTATACGTGTATATACGAAAGAAATCGTTTTGACCTCTTCTGGACGCTCAGATGTTCATCACAGTATCAAGCGACTACATCTATGTTATCGCCATGCTCAAGACTACCCCACTCCTTGTGACCATCGGACTCAGTCTGACAATACCCATTGCAATTGTCGGTGACTATTTTCTTAAGATACCCACTGCTCCTAAGGCTATCTTCGGGGCCGTTCTTGTTTTGGGCGCATTTGCCCTCATTGGAGTGGAAAATGGAAAGAACGCTGCCAATAATGGCAAAGACCGAGTCGAAAACGCTGAGAATGCGCCCGATACTGGTCGACGGACCTGATTACCATTACCGCAATCTCTTTTCACAAATGTCCTGGGTATTGCGCTCACGTGCGGTGAGATGTCTTCAATTGATTGTGATGAGAAACTCTCACATGCGATTCGTCCAATTGATATGAAATAGCCATAGGGATTGTATTTCTTTAGTCATATTTTCGGTGGGTGTCTGGTGCAGACCTGTCATAGTAGCGGCCGCGGGGTGTCGTATGAAACCGGTGCTTTTTTGACACTCGAAGACAGGTTGATTTTTACAGTCCCGGGCATGGAATAGACTGTGATCTTACCCCTGCCCTGCTTGACTACCTGAAACGCGTTTATCTCTGATTGGGTTCGTGTCAGAGTGGGGACATCTCCGGGTTTCATTTCATGTTGTATCAGTTGTCGATCAAATTCAGTCTTCTCTTTTTATTGGGTATGGATGCAGTAGCTACTGCTTGCATATTTATGTTCTTAGAGCTTCCCTGTGTATTTTGATTCTCTAGAACTTATACAACACTACAGATTAAATATTAATATTTACTCCCGGCTTACCCAACCACCGCCACTAAAACGCGTCGGCCTAGAAAGGAAAGTATCGACAAGATCTCTGTGCTCTCATCTTTCTTGCTCTCTTTTTCGTGCCTAAGGCGTTACTCGTGCGCTTGTTGATCGAGCAACATTAACAGCGCCTCCNCTTTTTTTGCAGCTCTACGAAACGGTGGGAAGTTATTGGCTCCCAACACTCGCTTCCTATCTGTAGTACCACGTAGTAACATCACTGCCGCAGATTAACCCGAGCGCATTCAATTTTGGCAACCTCCTCCTTTCCTACCAATGGCAACGTCAGCGGCAAGAACGCCAGCCTCACATCGCACCTCGTCTACGTTCACAGCGCCGACAACTGCTTCGATTGCACGCGGTGCAACTGCCCGTTCTGCCGTCTCTCCGAAGGTCCATGCATCTCTAAATGGTGTTAGCAGGCGCGGGTCAACCTCTAAAGCGTCCTTGTCATCAAATCAGGATGGTGAAACCGCTTCAAGGGAGGGTCTCACCGCTGCTCTCAAAAGAGAAACGGAAGAGAAAGAAGAGGTATGTTTTTGAAACAAGGCCACGCACCAATCTAAGACGTCAACTTCTTAGCTTCTCATCCGGGTACAAAATAAAGAACAGGGTCTGGCGGAGTTGACAACTGAGAACATTAATCTAAGTGCTAATCTTAATGCCGCCGAAACTCGGCTGGCTGAGCTGTACGCCGACCAAGCTAGGATCGAAGAAGAAACTGTTGCAAGACTAGATCTCGTGGATAGGCTCAGAGCGCAGGTGCAGGAGTTGGAACGAGAAAAGCGTGAGGTAGTAAGAAGATACAACGAACAGGTAAGCTTATTTACTGCTCCAACGTTTACTGCTCATCATTGACAGATGTGCCTAGACAGCGACGNTTTGATGCAGAGCGTCAATCGTTCTATGATAATGAGCAGCATTTGAAGTCTCGTATACAGTCGCTTGTGCAGGCTCGCAGGACTACGGAAACTCCTCATAAACCAGGCGGTCAGGAGGATGACGGGGCTATGTCTGAAGCCGAAGAGCTCCAAGAAGAGCCTGCGGCGTTATCTCAACTTTCTGGTACACCTCACTCATCTGAGATGAATAATACGGACGAGTCCGCAGAAATGACCTCGCTACGGTTGGAGTTATCGACACTCTCCACTTCGTATGCATCTCTCCAAACCACAGTCCAGCACTTGTCATCGCAACTCTTGGACCTTAAGCGGGTGAACAACCACTTACAAGAAGAGAATGAGAGTTATAATATCCTTCTCCGAGAGAAGACGCTTAATGGTCAATTCGACATTCTGAGGACTGTCGGAACGAAGGAGAGCGACGAAGGCTCTGTCGAGGAAGGAGAATTTAACGAGGGATACGAGAGAGAAGACCAGAGTTCGCTTCACTCAGCCGATAGGACACCTCTTGATCGTGTTGATGAACTTGCCGAAGACATGGATTCTGGAGTCTATGGCGAAGATTTAGAACAGAATGCTGACATACAAGATGATGTAGATTCTGTGTCATCCACAGCCAATCGTGAAAGCGGCCGTCGAATGGGTCGTGGAGGTCGTCGGGTTGCAACATCTTCACGCTCTCCTGCGCAGAAGGGTGAATCACTCGCAGATCTTCCCGTCGCTGGTCCTGGTCTTGATCTCGCTGCTGAACTCGGCCGCGCAGAAAACCAGGCTATTCTCAAAGGGAGGGAAGACGTGACCGATTCTCGAGACCGCTCCGTCGTCAATCCAAAGGGAAGACGAGGGAAACAGAAATCCGTTGACCAGAAAGCATCAGACGTCAAGCTCGATTCAAATCTGTTGGCTTCTTCGGGTGGAGACCTCGACGCACTCCGAACCGAGGTCAAGTCTCTCAAAGATGCAAACAAAGCCCTGTCGCTTTATGCGTCGAAGATCATTGACCGTATCATCGCTCAAGAAGGTTTCGAGCATGTGCTGGCTGCCGACTACGAGAAACCTCCGCCTTCACCCGTTAAGAAGCAACAGCCCAAAAAGATTGAAGAAACAGCACCGAAAAAGAAAGCAAGACCTCAGAGTGCTATCTTTGGATTAGCGTTTCCCAGTACGGAGCCATATCCCTCACCGTCTGACCCTCTACAAGCTCCCGAACCTATGAGTCCAATTGAGGGCTCGGTGACTACGAGGGTGCAAAGGCGCTCAATGTCATTTGACTGGAAGTCATTTTCGATGTTCGGTGGCTCAGCGGAGAAGAAGCCGGAAGTGAATCCGAACTTACGTCCTCTCAGTCTACGTCCCGGGGGATCTTCCGTAGTAGGTGCGCGCAAGCTGGACACCTTTGAAGATGAGGAGGACAGGAAGGAGAGGGAACGACTTAACGCTGTTATGAAACTCATGGGCATTGAGAAGCCACAGTCTGTCCCTCCGTCTCCCTTCCTGGGAAGCCCTAGCTCGTCTTTAGGAACATCCTCAACGCCCAATCCTCAGTCTGAAACAACAAGTCCGAGAACGGTGCAGCCTTCGCGATTCTCTTTCTTTCGCTCTCGTTCCAACACTTCAGACAATTCTGTGAATACCACGAACTCTTTGCCAATTAATGCCTGTCCGAAATCAAATTTAACTGCAGAAGCACTAGAGCATGCCGAAGCAGAGACGACTCTTGCTGCTTTGGATGAACGAGAAAAGGTGTTGAGCGCGGAGATCGCCAAGGGGGCAAATGGAGGATTTACGGAGTTACCGAACAGGCGGCAACGGGGAGAGGAATGGCGAAGCAGGAGGAGCAGGCAGAGTGGGGAGAGCGGGAGTGGTAGTACCGTTTGGAGTGCCGGAATGAGCACTCATAGGGAAGGGGACAGTGGGGACGAAGGAAACCAGGCACGCTAATTACTGAACCAATGATCTTGACGATTTTTTATGATTTTCGCGTTTCTTTTTTCATACTATACCTTGCTTTCATATTTGAATCCTGGAACATCTACACGTACTAACGCTATCGCGCTCGTTTACAGTGGAATATATGTCATACCTAGCGTAATAATATATTCAGATTGTCACGGTGTGCATTAGTACAGATAAGATATGATTACGCTGTCTGATAAAATAGGTGGAATTATGGAAATCTACACAGCTAAGTTGAACTTAATTGATGTTTTACAAGGGTATTTTGGGCGTGAATCCTCAAAGCTTGGAATGGGTTACTCGCAAACTCGGGAGTGGCCAAGAGTAGAGGTTGGCGAAAGTTTTCGGTCTTTCTGAATAGATTGAAATCAAACATATCCAAGGCAAAAGCGAAATCAAAACTCACAATATACGTTTCCTCTGCTTCTTAGAAAGAGGGACGCCCTTTCCTTCGCCAATGCGGCCGGGCGTCTGCTTTTGAATGGCTTTTGGCCTGTCGGAAATATCTATGTGCGTCGCATCTGGATCTGATATTTCTGCAGTTGCGCATTCGAGACCATCTTCCAAGGTTGACAATGCGAGAGCAACATCCTGGAATCCGCCTGCAATCTCTTCCTTTTCTTTTCGCTTTAGCCTCTTCATATGCGATTTGGAGTATGGCGTATGACTGGATTCAATGCCTGTACATTATTATCAACGACTCTTTAACAGTTGCACTTCGTGTAAAAAAGCCATACGTTGCAGGAAGGCTTCATGTTTCAGTTGCAGTTTTTCNTTTTTTGCTGATGTTTATCTTTTCGTCGGCGGTGAGTGAGGATAGAACTTCCGACGCCTGTCATATGCTGTGAGATATATATATTATCAAATTCGATGGCTTCATTGTATGGACTTGCAGGTAGATCTGGGTGTTCCCCTACTTCAACGTGATCTGTTTTGCCATCGAGGGCGAAATGCCGTTTGTCCAGACGCACTGACTGGTCGTGGGTAGTAGTCCGTCTACGACGTTCTTTAGGCTGAAAACGTACGAAGATAAATCAGCAAGCATTCTTCCCGGCATGTCTATAGCAGAAATACTGACCATTTTTAAGGCTGAAGTTTCTTCGGGTCGGAAACTTGAAGTACTTATTATTTGTGGCTGTTTTTTTTTTTTGACAGATATGGATATATACATGAAGACTAACTTCATACAACATAACTTCAACTTCAACTTGAACGAGTAATGTTTTTGCCAACCCACTCGGAACCAGCTGCATAGCTCACAGACAGACTCAGCCCAAGTGAAATGCTACCAGTTAAAACTACTAGTGCAGCAAAAATGCTTGATGAGATCCAATCAGAGACTGCCTCTCAGGTAGGTACTCATAATTTCATACTACAACTTTCACTTTGATGAACTTCGCCGCTCGAACAAAAACAGATGATGAACTCGATTCTATACCAAAGTGAGTCTCGTTTAGTTGTCTCAGACTCTCAAAAATAATACTAAACGATCTCATCCTTAGCATCTCCTCCTGGCTCGACTGGATTGCCTGGTCTCGACGCACATCTCCTGTTCAGCACACCTCATCATTCCTCCGCGACTTCATCGCTCAATCGTGGCGATTTCATTGAAATACAAGGTCCAGCTGCGTCAGGAAAAACGCAACTGGTGTACCATCTCACCATGAAATGTATACTTCCGCAAGAGGTTATTCTGACCTTTGTGGACGACTCAATGCATCTACCTCACAAGGTGGATGCAGGAGGTTGGTGCAAAGCGGCAGTCATCATCGACACTGATGGACGATGGAATGTTCAACGCCTGAAGTGTCTTCTAGTGAAACATCTCGAAAAAGCAATAATCCCAATATCTAACGGAGAGTTTCACCCATCGCTTCAAGAACTAGTCATACAATCCCTGAAAAGAGTGCATATGTTTCGTCCTACTTCCTCTGTATCCCTCGCAGCTACCATTTTACGCTTACCTGCTTACCATACGGAACACATGCCTTCATTGGAGATCGCACTGCTGGTGATCGACTCTATCAGCTCTTTCTACTGGTTGGATAGATACGCATTCGAACAACAACGCTACAGTGCAAGCAATAATAAGAAAGACGGAGTCAGCCCTCTGAACCGGATTTTAGTTGCTCTCCAAGACTTTCGTCTGAGCCATGGCCCGGTAATAGCACTTACGAATTGGGGCCTCACGCCGGTATCCAACACTTCTGTTAGTGCTAATCCCGGTGTTTCACAGGTGGACAGTGCAGCTTCCGTACCGACCCCATTTTATCGCCAACATCTTCATCCATTTCCTGCGCCGTTTGAGGTTCCACCACGTATTCTGCCGAACCCACGCTTGTTCCCCCCTATAACACACCATATTACTCTGCCTTCGCCACAAGCACTCGATATTCCGTCAGGGGGAACGGCAGATTTAAAAGAGGCAAGAGCTTTCGAAACACGGAGCCCAGCTGCTGTAGATAAATATGAGTTTACAGGCATTCTTAGAACTACCGTAGAAGGAAGTACAGCCTCTGTATTTAACTTCTACATTCGCGAGGATGGGATCACAGGCTGAGCTAGCATACTTCATTTGTATATGTTGCTGAGTTGCAATTGTTTTCCTTCGTACATGATGGACATCTTATTTGCGGAAGTATGTGTGTAGCGTTACAAAATGCGTTCTTGAATAAACTAAGAGTACGAATATAGAAAGAAATAAAGGAAACCCCCAGAAAAGACAGACAGTAAAGCTCCTGCAAAGACGATGCCGTAGTAATAGTAAATATTAGCGAGGCAACCCGACAGGGTGGTATTTGACTTTTTCGAAGATACGGAAAAGGCTGATGAAGAGATTGACGCAGTACATGATTAAGCCGAGAAAAACCAGGCAAATAAGTACGACTTGATGATCGCAAATGTCATCTCCAGGCTCACCCTCGCCACGGCCGAGATTAGGGACATCGGGTGTTATGCGAGGGATCTCGTTATACCAGGAGATGGACGAAGGAGGGGCGCATCCAATGACGGATGTAAAGAAGTTGTCAAAGCACAGCGATAGGGCGGCTGACCACGCGCAGATAAATAGTGTCTCTGAAAGGGTATGTACGAGTTTACTGGATGTTCTCCACAAACCAAGTGGACGACCAAAATATTCAAGCTGTTAATAAAGAAGAATGAGTCAATGTGGCAAATTACGATTATTTCTAGATCATACATAGATCGCTATCATGACGTGAACGAGTGTCAAAGGAGCAAAAATTATGATGAGAGTCCTTAATGATATCTTATCATAAGATTGATGCATTTGCGGTTGTCAAGAAGTGTTACGCACGGCGAACTCCCGACTGCCCCCGTTATAGCATACTTCATTTCTATCATTCGGATAGTAATAGCCACTGCAAGAGCGGCTGTAGTGAGAGTGATGTTGATTACGCGAAATAACTAGCAGAGATAGTAGTAAATTTGATAAGAGCAGCCACAAAGAAAAGAAACGCACTAATGGTACATAATTGTTGTTTATTATGAAGGCTCTTACTACCTTTCTCCTATAGTACCATTTCGTCCTCTTTCTCCCGTCAGAGTTTTTGTCAACATCGTTTGGAGGATCGAGTGAAGTCTGACGTATGCCCAAATTGCTCCCTTGACCATTCATTGCGTTCAGAGAGTAATTTGAGCNGGGGGGACCACGGTGTCTCCCAGCCCGGTGTGCGATTTTGCGAAATAGTAAATGGCGCAGGAGTCGGTAGTGGTATATGGAATCCCCAGCCTTTGCGGTGTTGCTGCTCCTCGTCTGACGGAGGGTCAGGATCCCCCTCCACAGGTTCTGGAAGGTTATGTCGGACGCGCTGCGCCCCAGTAAGCCAGGTTGTCTTCGCGCGTTCCCTTACGGGTCGCTCGCGCTTCTCGCTAGATCCACCCGACTTGGAATTGAGCGTCGGCCAGTTATGTTTCGCGGAAAAGGAACGCTGTGGCGGGCCCTCCTGTCGCCCCTTCCGCGTGAACATCCACCATAGCGGATCGTCTTTCTGACCGTAGGGCGTCTCAGTGCGGTTTGAGATAGACCCAGAGGATTCTCCAGCCGTTGATAACCCAGACTGCGAGGGTCTCGGTTGGATGGATGCGGCCGAAGACGACAAAGGGAGCTGCTGATCCATCGGCGAGGGCGGCTCATCGCGGGCCCATGCTGAAATCAAACAGAGAGATGAGCATCATACGGCCCATGTTGAAGCTGAAAGGCACCAGGGAAGCGCCAGAACCGCGCACAACTCACGCGGTGAGGTGACGATGGTTCTCAGTGTTGATGGGGTATTTTGAGTGTTCTGGCTCCGAATACTCGCTGCAGGCCGATCAGAAGCGAACGAGCTCATCGCAGTGGGTGGCGAGCAAGGGAGAGAGGGAGAGAGGGAGGTGGCGGCCCAGAGGCTAGATGAAGTACAAGTATAGGCTATGTACTAACTGCGCGCAAGTCGCGCCGGCACCGCTCAGTTTGGATGTGAACGTGAACAAAAGTCGTCCACACTGTCGCACCCATGGAGGAAGCCTTGCCAACTATCACGTCAGAGCCTGGCTCTGTTGGATCGCGCTTCGTGTCTCAGGGCGACATCGACTCTGCACGGGCGAGGCGCGACGAGCAGTGGAAGGCAGCATATGCGCGGTAGGCGAAGGCAGTGAACTAAACATCGCACACAGACATTTCTAAATTGTATCAACACAGACTCGGTCAAGAGCCTCCTCCACAGCCAGTAGAAGATATATACGACGGGAGGAGTCTCGCAGAGGTGAACTATGTCGATGATGGCACACAATGGGCAGTTGAAACTCATACACATTGTCTCTTCTACCTCAGAAATTAGCAGCGAACAAGGTAACAAGACCTCGCGCTGTACCCTCACAATTATACTGACATAAAACAGGCTGCGAAACAAGAAGAGTGGGAGGAAAAATCGAAGTTAGGTATACAAGCTTGTTAACGGTGTCAATTGCTAGTACTCATTCGTGAAGGATAACTAGCGAATCAATTCCGCGCCCTCGAAGAAGACGAGGTTCTTTTCCTCGATTCAATCCGCAATGAGCAGGAGAGACAGGAACTCAAGAGAAACCTCGAAGACGCTGAGGAAGTCAGTGGATTCAAGCAGTGCGTCTTGTGGCTGTTACAAGGCCTTCATGTTTCTTAACGTTTCTAATTTCTATCTACCAAGGGCTGTGGCTGCACGGAACGCTTTGCCGGAAAAACCTCCTACTTCCGTGTCATCGAGAAGCCAAGCTGCTCCTTCGAACAAGAGAAAGCTTATGACTGAAAAGAAGACATCAGGCATGAAGAAAGCTTTGAAGGGCGTAATCGTCAGGAAAAAGCCTAGGCCTACGATAGAAGACAACGCAAGAACACTCTCCGAAGATGCCACTGTACCGAAGGAATCGAAAGAGTCAAAAGAGTCGGAAAACGATCGTTGAGAATCTTAAGAAACGGAGAGTGTCGTCTGCATCGTAATGCATGCGTATACCGCACTACTCATTGACTTTTGTATTGCACTAGTACTATAAATCCAACTTCTACTAGTAATACCAATCTTGCGATCATCGTTTTCTAGCCACAGGCGCAGGGCTGGGCGTCCATCGTACTTTATTTAAATCCCGTTCCTTTGCCTTTGCGCTACTCTGCCATCCTGCAGTCTTCCCCATTGCATCGGCCCTCCGTGCACTTGCTACCCCTGACGTCGACGTCCTGTCAAGCAGCCGTTTTGCTGCTGGTGTAAGTGCACCCACAGCGTCAACCTTCCGTGGTGTCCAGTTTGGGGGTGGCATTGACTTATCACCTTTTCCCGTGCCTGTCGGCGTCCGTGAACCAAGAACCCCATTCATTAATGCCGCCTTCGCGCGCAGGCTCTTTGCAGCGTTATTAGAGAGCCTATGGCTTATATCTTCTCGAGACGTTGGTGGTGGTAAGTGGAAGGGTGTATTGAGAGGGGGGAGATTTGAAGATGAAGCTACATCTGCTGGGTCATCTGAGGGGGAAATTATACGAGGTGTGGCATTTATTGTGCCCCAGGTCATAAGCTGCTTTACCGCTGCAGGTCCAAGTTCAGAGGGTGTAGGTGATGGCATGGAAGGCAGAAGGGAAAATCCACTAGTTTTCGGAGAACGTGGTCGATCTGAATGCATATTTATGAGTACCATGTTATTATTTCGGGAAACGCGGACTTACAGGGCGTTCCAGCTATGGCAGCGTCAATCCGACTGCGAGTGGGACTCGGAGGTTCTGGTATCCCTGAGGAAGTGCTTTCACTTTGCTCGGGTAGCCGGGTGTTTCCATATTTTATATGTTTGGGGTCGCCACGACTAAGAGCCTGGGATCCAGTAGAGAACGAAGTAGAGGCATACGGTGCGACATCGGCATCTGGAGGGAACATGAACGCATTACGTGTCTATGAGGAACATGATGAGCATTGTATTGTCAATCCAGTCTGAAAACACCAATAACCTACTTTGAACTTCCAACCATCAACACCAGCAGGCCGTGTATCTTTCTTCGGAGCCATTACATCGACATGTCCTTTGCTTTCATCCTCCGTCATCGGTTGTCGGACCACCACAATAGCCTCTTCCACCATCTCCTCGTCTCCTGAGTTATTCTCATTCTTCTCTTCTTGTACTTTGCCGTCATCTACAGCGTTCCCATCATTGTCAACCTCAGCGGTAAGAAGGCCAACAGGCTTCGGTGCTTCAATGACGAGCTTCTCCCTTACTCCAGGAGCAGATGACGGCTCAATTAACAGTCTCTCGCGTGCCTCGATCATATTGTCTCTTTGCTTCTCCACTCGCTTCTGCGCGTCCCATGCCCACCCATATTTCTCCTTGCGCTTCGCATTCTCGTCGTCCAGAATCTGTGTGAAGCTTGAGTTGTCCTCTGACGTGTACTTCGCTTGGAACGAATCGAGACTCATGTTCACGTCATAGCGTGTCCGCTTGAGAGGTCGTTCTGCTCGAGCGGGTGTGCGTAACGGAGTGTCAGATGGACCTGTTGCCCAGGGAGTCTGCGAGGGCGTCTGGAGTGGTTTGTACCTGCTTGTCGAAGGCGTAGCGAGGTCCTGGAGCTGTCTGACTGATGCATTGATGAGCTGGGGATCATCGGTGCGTAAGGCGTCAAGATAGTTATTGGCCGCGCCAAGGTGGCCCAGGGAGGGGAAGAAGTCGCGAGCGATGATATGCGAAAGCGCCTCAGTATACTCGTCTTCCTCAAGTACAGTCTGACGGTACAGAGATCTTGTCGACTCAAGAGACATCTGCCTCGGAGTCTTGTCCGTTCGTGATAATTCAGACATAGAAATATACGACTGCAAGGTCTGAAGTAGAGAGCTGCAATGTGCAATATTATTATTATTAATGTGGCTAGACTTGTACACATACACTGCTTTCCAGATTAGGGCACAAGTACAATACACTTTATACAGTTTCACAGCAAAGAAACCTATTGGAAGTTATGTATGAGTTTAGTACTAATCATCATATTTATCTTTCTCTGCAAATCAGAGATAAGGTGTGTGATACCAATACAAGAATTAAATCTTACCGTCATAATATATCATCAACGACACGGAAAATCGAAGAAAAGGACAGATATCGAAAAAAGGAGGGTGGGGGAATAGTAGTAATAACAGACTCCAAGGAGTGGTGGCGGTGAGTCGTTGAGCGCACCGATGAGTACNAAAAAGCAGAAAATAAAAGTGTAAGAATCACAGGAAGAATAAAACATGAGATCGCGGACTGGCCTAGGGCAAATAATGTTAGGATTCGAAAGCACGGAGAGACATTTACCTATCCATGATCATCAACGTACGACAAAAAACGTTTCAAAACCCCCTTCCGCCAGCAGATGTACTACCAGATCTTAAACGTCCAGGTTCTTTGTCATTTACGACCAAATTTTGATGGTGATCATCTGAACCAGCGCTCCGCCGTCCAGATGCGGGTTTGCCGATCCGACTCTGTCCAAGGGCTGACGGCGGCCGGGAAGAGCGGACCGTCACATTTGCTGGCGGGGACGGTAATGATTTATTCGTGGATGTAGACACCGAATAAAGATGGTTGTCCCGATAGGTACCTGGTGGATGTAAGAATGAGGTTGGAGCTGGAGAAGGCGAATTTGTGCCCAATGATGATCGTTTCTGACCTGGGACCGCCTGCCGTTTCATCGTAGGCAATCCAGAACTAAACATTCCTGATGAGGGCATTGGTAAAAACGTCGGCGTAGTGGGTCTGGAGGTCGGTGTGGGAAGCGTGCTTGTAGTCGAAACAGTGCTTGTGCTGTCTCGTCCATCTCCGGACAAACGCGACTGAGGCCGACGGATACCAGATTTTCCAAAATTAGCATCTGTCAATGAAGTACTTGAAGCCTTCATGCTCGAAGTCCTGCCGATGTTCGCAGAAGTAAGATTAAAGGGTGATGATGAGGTCGGGCTGGACAGTCGACGACGTTCTTTCTCTCTGTCCTTCGTCGGCGATGGGGTCATTGATTCCTCCATTATCAACACCCATCCTGAAGTGTCGCCTGCCTTAGCCGGGCTCACAGGTCCCATTTTCCTCTCATTCTCTAAATCAACACTCCTTCTCTTGAGATTCGTTCTGCGATTCTCCGGAGTTCGAAATTCAGTGGATGGAGCACTCTTCATGTTCGCCACCGACATTGCTGCAGTTGCCTCAGCCTTGCGTCCGGAGACACTGCCCATCCGCAATCTGGGCACACGCGTGTGCAATCTCTGTTCTAAATTTCTCACCCGAGCACGCATCTCTGATACCATTTGAACGCCTCTGTTTTTCGAAGGAATCCCAGGCGTTGAAGGTACAGTACTAGCACTAGCGTCCGTCGGGGCACGCGGGAGGAGAGGTCGAGGTGTACCTGTAGGAAGGCGGGAAGGCGAGAAAGTTGAAACTGTATGTGAGCGCGACATCATAGCTGTAGCAGTCCTGTCGCTATGTGTTGGTGATTCTGCCCATGTAGGAGGGAGCCCAACTCGCTTCAGTAGTGATGTGCGACCAGCCATGGAATCCATAGACGATGAAGAAACCATCTCCGATGCGCCAAATTGCGTTGAAGACTCCGAAGATGATCGAGATGGCTGTCTTGCAGATGCAGAGGGTTCTTTAGATATCGAATCAGACATTTGTATCTCTGTCGGAGGAGTCTCAGCAAGTATATTTTCATCGGATATAGGAACCTGCGGTCTGAAAGACGAGGTAGAAGATGAGTCTATTGCTGTCGAACGAGTCTGCGCTTTAGCATAGGCCCGAGCCTGGCCAAGCTGATCTTTCAACAAGGAGACTTCAAGATTAGCATCTTAAAAATTGCCTTCTTTAGAAATCCCTAAAATGCATAAACATTATGAAGTCATCACACCTCTAATTTCATCCTTTAATCTTTGGCATTCCTCCTCTATGTTTGCTTTGTCGAGAAGTTCGTGTTCAATAAGTATCTTCTCTTCGAGGGCCTTAGCATACTTAGACTCAATGTCTGCAAGACTTGAGCTGACTGCACGTTCGTTACGTTCCAAATCATCGTTGCCCATCTCTAGTTCGCGCATTTGAATCTTGAGTTGTTGGTGAGACTGTCGTAATTGGTCCAGCTCGCGCTGAAGTGAGGTAGAAGTAGTATTATGCGTCGTTTGCAGGGACATGAACTTGGCCTGTCCACAAGTACAATCGGCCACATACCGTAGAAACAAGCAGGATAACACTTACCTTCCAGTCGTCGCGCTCCATCTCTGCTCTCGTCGCCTTCACTCTTAGATCCTGCATGGCCATCTCCGTCCGGTCTAGCTCCCTCTCTAGCTCCTCCTCCAGCTCCTTGCTGCTTCGTTGGAAGTCATCCAATTCAGCGCGCGTCTCCTGAAGCATGTCAGCCGCCTCGTAGTACTTGTCCTTCCAGTCCGTGGCATTGTTCGACGAGTAACTGCAACGAGTACAGGTATGTTGAGCAAGGGCCGGGAAGCTGTTGTCGAGCTGTTGACGGACGCAAAGACGTACTTTATCTGGTTGTCGTCATGCGAAGACATGACTCTGTTGCGCCTGAGGGGATCTGTCGGGGACAGCACAGCTGTCATACCTGCAGCTTAGCCCTAGGGACGCGCAGAGAACGACAAAATCGACAAGACTTGAGCTGCAGTAAGGAGAGCAGAGGGAAAGGGGGAAAGCAATGTTGAAGATGTAGCTGTGCCAGCTGAACTTGCCTCAAAATGCTTCCTCCGGGATTGTTTGGCTTATTCGGCTTACGTGATCCGCCACACACAAAACTCTATATGTTATTAGCGTAGTTGTCCTACAGACTACTACTAGATCAATTAGAAAATGACATTATTGCCTAGAGCATAAAAGTCAGAGGGTTTTCGAGGTATCCTTTAAACGCTGCGAGCCATCTAGAGCCGACCGCGCCGTCCACAGTGCGGTGATCAGAGCTCAGAGTAACCCTCATCAATGGAACCGTCTTGAAGCACCTCTCTTCTTCCGGTGCAGGGACGATTGTTGGTTGCGTTGAGCCTACAGCGAGAATGCATGATTGTGGAGGGTTGATTATAGCCGTGAAGTGCTCAATGTCGTACATGCCCAAATTTGATACCGTGAACGTCCCACCCTTAGGAGAAAGTCAGACAAAGCTTGTCTGTATGTAAATGCTACTGCCGCGATCGGGCTTACCTGGTATTCGTGAGGCTGCAGCTTTCCGTCGCGAGCCTTCTTGGCGAGAGCCTTCGTCTCGGCAGAAATAGTTGCCAGACCTTTACCACCTACATCCTTGACAATTGGCGTGATCAGACCACTGGACGTCGCAACGGCGACAGAAATGTCTGCCTTCTTGTACCTGTCAATAAAAATTATAACAAAGGTCCAGTCACCAAAAGAAAGAAAGAAACTCGCTGTCTGATTGTCTCGCCCAACCATGCCGAGTTGGCCTCTGGAACATCGGTAAGGGCACACGAGACTGCCTTAAGTATGAAATCGTTCACGCTAAGCTTGGCATCTTTGTCTTTCTCGCCCAGAGTTTTGTTGAACACCTCGCGCAGCTTCGTAACCTTGCTCATGTCTATGGACACGGTCAAATAGTAATGCGGAATTTCCTGTTTCGACTGGGTAAGACGCGAGCCAATGGTGCGACGCATGTTAGTAATGGGAATATCGATGTAGTCGACGGCGGGAGCAGCAGGTGCACCAGCAGCACTGGCAGTAGCGGCTGGCGCCTTAAACTTCTCAACATCCTCCCGAAGGATACGACCACTGGGACCGGTTCCCTTGACCTTCGACAAAGGAATACCTCGCTCAAGAGCGATTTTCTTAGCTATGGGTGACGCAAAGATACGGTCGCCAGCCGGCAAGTCCTCCTTCTTGGACTCCTCTTTTGCAAAAGGCTTATCTGAGGACTCTGTCTTTGGAGGAACGGGTGCCTTCTCCTCCTTTTTCTGCCCAGGATCTACATTCTCCTGAGAAGCTTTTGCAGCGAAGTCCGCAGCGGCAGAGAGGTCATCGCCTTCCTCTGCAAGGACTGCTATGGGCGAACCGACCGAAATGTTTTTCGAGCCATCCGGTGCCTTTTAGGCATGAGCCGTCTTAAGGATAAGGATAATTTATTTAGTAGAGCTTACAATGATTTTGGCAAGAATGCCATCATCCTGGGCCTCGACGTCAATGGTGGCCTTGTCGGTTTCCTGTATTGCCAGCCGTCAGAGCAAAACAGACAGAAATGATAGAGACAGTACTCACGACTTCCAAAAGGACGTCACCTGCCGAGAAAGACTCACCCTCCTTCTTTTTCCATGACGAGATACCACCCTCGCTCATGGTCGGACTCATGGCGGGCATAGAAAATTTGGAGAGCGCGTTGCGACGCGCCGAGGAGTGGATACCTGCCATATAGCTGTGAGTTCATCGTATTCTATCAAGTTGTTGAAGCGTACCTCTTGAGAGGATGCGTGCAAGGGAGGAGGATGCCATGATGGACGAGTCGAAGGAGAGGACAGATAGTGGCCAACTTGCACGACGGATTCGGGCGCAGGCGGAGCGGCTCTAATATCTAATAAACCGCGGCAACAAATTAAGTCATTATATTTTACTTACTTGAATTAGAAGTGTTACTATTCAATATCCTACGGTCATGGCGTCCGACCGCCTTTTGCCTGGCCAACCGGTTGTCCTTCCTCGTGGTCCTCTCCCACATATTGACAGCGGTCTCTATCTCAGAGATCAGCTTGTCCGCGCCAGCGTCATCGGCATTCCTGAGCTCACTGGATCTGTACGAGCTGCCTGACTATCGCTTGTCCTCTGTTGACTGTTGACTGCATTTTTATGTTAGTCCCTCTCCGTCAAAACAACGAGACCTCANCCCCCCAGCACCGAATTCCATTGTATTGGGATCGATAACTCGCCTCTCTCCTCTCCAGGCAATCATCGCCATAACGGTCGTGGACGGCATTCCACTCCCACTTGGCGAAGAGTTCACCGGCGTGATCCGTTCGCAAGACGTTCGCGCAACCGAGAAAGATAAGGTGAAGCTTGCTGATTTTTTTTCGCGGCGGTGATGTCGTGCAGGGCCTCGTCGTAAGTCCATGCCATTTTCTTCTGTAGCCAGAGGGTTTTTATTTAAAATATAGGCGCCAGATTTCGCTCGGTGATGCGAGGAGCTACTATATCACCACCGCGCGTAATGATCTCGGTGTAATTTTTGCGACAAGTGAGGCTGGTGAGTATATTTCAGATGCTGTGCCTACATGTGTCTTATGTCTATACTTGAAGGGGCTACAATGGAACCTGTATCATGGCAAGAAATGCGTTGTCCAAAAACCGGGAAGATCGAGAAACGAAAATGTGCAAAGCCTGAAGGAATCTAGAAATGCACTCTTTCCTATACTTGTATAATGTAAGTATACTTTGGCCTTCACAAGCTAAGTGTACTTCTCTCAATTCGTATCATGTGCGACAACCGACTTTTAGACTATGTTTGTGCTGCATGGTCCGTTCGGAGACCATTCTCAGGTCTTCACTTACAGTGCTGGGAATACCTGGCATCACACACATTGCATCACCGAAGCTCAATCTACAAGATAATTCGTGCATTCCCCCCTAAAAGAGACGAAGGACGTTTTTTTCTTACTAACAACTTTGAAAAAGNAAAAAAAAGTACCAAGGGCAGCCTATGGGACTGAGAGAAGAATCGCTTCAATCTAATTGATTTCGGTCCTATATTTCTGGGTAGCGTGCGCGTGTTCGTGTTGTACTCTGTCCGAACAAGAGCCCAAAGCCATCTTGCTGCCTGGACATCTCAAATCTCCCATGTTGCTTGAAGCAAATGCATTCAAAATTTGTTACTCATATCTCCTTGTTCTTGGAGGCAAGCTGAAAACTCGTTTCTACTTGTTGAGCATAAATCACTTTCGTCAACAATACCGAACTGTTCATAATTTCACAAGAGCCGCAGTCGGTAGACCTGTCAGGCCTCTGACCGCAGTATTACAGCGGCGCTTCCTGAAGGGTATATATGCATTTCTTATCGGTTTTGGGGCCCATGAGCTTTGATCCCGCCAATGTCGACGGCCTGGAGGATGCGAAGACACATTTGGTTCATGACATGTGGGGCTGGGGAAGACATTGCGAATTTCCCTGGAAGCCATACCACTAATCTGGCTTCGCGCGCATATTCAAGATTATTGCTGGTTATGTATGAGCATATGCATGATTTGAAATAGCTTACATTCGTAAAACACACCAAAAGTAAATAAATATTAAATACTAGTACTGACACTCACTCAATCCTCATACTCTATTGTTCTCCGACACCATTTCTGAGCATTCCTATACCGAATTATATTACGGGAGACTCCAACTAATATCAATTGGAGATATTAAGCGTGATCGACAGCTATTTAGCATTTACCTTCAACTTATTACCATCAACTTGATTATGCCAGGACGCGTTCGTTCATCACCTCTGAGGCCTCTCGGTCAGCTAGAATGTCCTCTGTGTATCACTCTGATATGACTTAATTATCGGCACAACAGATAAAGACTGCATTGCTTTGGGACTGGAGGGCTCTGCCAATAAACTTGGCGCTGGAATAATAAAACACTCTTCTGATGGCTCGACAAATGTCCTTTCAAATGTTCGGCATACATACATAACACCTCCTGGAGAAGGATTTCAACCGCGTGATACTGCCCAGCACCATAGGGACTGGGCGCTGACGGTCATCCGCGAAGCGTTGCAGAAGGCTGGCATTCAGTTAGATGATTTAGACTGTATATGCTTCACCAAGGGCCCGGGGATGGGTGCACCGCTGCAGTCTGTTGCTCTCGTCGCACGCACTCTTTCTCTGCTGTACGACAAACCTCTTGTCGGGGTAAATCATTGTGTCGGTCGTATGTACCTCTTTTCCCTTCAGATGATGAACGCTGAGATTGGATGCAGATATTGAGATGGGGAGGCAGATTACTGGAGCTCAGAATCCAATTGTGCTATATGTATCCGGAGGGAATACCCAAGTTATCGCGTACTCTCAGCAGCGGTATAGGATCTTTGGAGAGACATTAGACATTGCTGTTGGAAACTGTCTAGATCGGTTTGCAAGGGTGATAAACCTGAGCAATGATCCTAGTCCCGGTTACAACATCGAGCAAGAAGCCAAGAAGTGCGTATAGTCTATCCTAGATCCATTGATTTCTTTAATCCCACCATACTTCTATGTAGAGGTAAACGTCTCCTTCCACTCCCTTACACGACGAAGGGGATGGATGTCTCGCTATCAGGCATCCTAACGTCAACCGAGGCACTCACATTCGAGAAAGGGTTTCATGCGGTGGAAACTGGAGAGGAAGGGACATATACTCCAGCAGACTTATGTTTCTCACTGCAGGAAACTGTATTCGCGATGCTTGTCGAGATTACGGAGCGTGCCATGGCGCATATCGGAAGCAAAGAAGTACTAATTGTAGGTGGTGTTGGATGTGAGTTAAACCGTCTTTGGCAGACACCCGGACTTTTGTATTTGTTTTAAACGAAAAATAGGTAATGAGCGCCTACAAGAGATGATGGGGGTTATGGCGAAAGAGCGCGGAGGTCAAGTTTTTGCGACGGATGAACGGTACTTATCGATCACTGTTCTGTAATCCTCCCTCTAATCGTACACTTTGGTTCTCTTAGGTTTTGCATCGACAATGGTATAATGATTGCGCAGGCTGGCTTATTGAGTTATCGGATGGGCTTTAGAACACCTTTTTCCAAAACAGCATGCACGCAAAGGTGAGTGGAAGCCGTTGATGCTGGTACTAGCTTCTCTAAAGTCAAAGTTTCTTCCTCTAGATTTAGGACAGATGAGGTACATGTCTCATGGAGAGCATAAATATTTCAGTAAGGTATACAATGATCTCTGTAGCACAAACAAAAATTGTATTTCAAACAGGCCCATTGAATATACATGTACATCCCCACAAAATACAATCCTCTAACTTGCAACGCGTGAGTCAATGTAGCCCCAAGCCTGCTTGTGTTCCGACGTCCCTGCATCCTCTAACTCCTTGCCAATGCCATAATATGTATCCCACCACCATTTGTTCACCTCATCATAATCGCTTTGTGGATGTTCCCCTTCCTTCGGTCTGTATGTCCAAGGTTTGTCTCCGAGGATGTAATGGATGCACTTGACGTCCTCGTCTCTCCAGAGGGGTTTATGTATCACTCGCAACGTCTTCAGCGCATTATAAATGTATGACAAGGGTTTCCATTTCCCTCTAAATACCTCTGCAAGCAGGTCTTGATCGGGGAACTGGAATGTCTCAACGAGTGGCGATTCCGCAAGAAAGCGCATGAGTATTTCGAACGTTTCCAGCGACGGGTTCAGGACGACTAAACCCGAGTTCAGGAGCGTGTACGGGCGCGGACAGTCGGGCGCGAGCAAGGGTGGGTAAATGCTACCCGAGTATGCACAGTTCTCGGGGATCCTGAGCAAGAAGAAATCAATAACGGGCGTGATTGGATCAAACACTGGCTGTATGCGTTAGAAACTCACCAATCCTTAGGGTAGTGAGCGAGCTTGCGCGGATTGCATGCGCAGGCGTGAGCAGCGGCGATCCAGCCTTTCTCGAGTGGCAATTCCATTAGCTCGTCCATATTTCTTCGGACGACCATGTCTGCGTCCAACAATATTGTACGCTAAACCATGGTCAATTTCGTTATCTAGAACTGACGGAGCAAGACACTTACGTCGAACTCCACCAGACGAAAAACGCTAATCAGCACAGTGAAAACCTTAGGAAAGAGACACTTGACAAAAGGACAAGCCGTACCTTAGCTTCGACCATGTATCGCTGAATCGCCGCTCTTGAATAGCGGAACTTTGAGCCCTCGGATTCAGCCTATCCACTGGCGAAGTTCTTATGTTGCACAGTGCCAACACATCGAGCGTCTCTTTGGGCAGGTCGGGCACGGTCATTACAACCAAAGGATATTTCGAGTCTACCGCCTTAAGGTTGAAGTTTACGACGAGCACTCCAGGTAGGTAGCCTGGGTTTGTAAGGAGAGTCACCCATGCCCCTTTACTCTCTGCCATGGCAGTAGGTAGTAAGAAAGTGACAATCGGTTCGCTGCAAGCATATGCAGCGAGTGGCTGTACCGACTCGATGGAGATGCTTCATCTCGTCGTCTGTAGATGTGAGAGCCCATTTGTAGGTGAAGAAAGCAAAGCNAAAAATNAAAAACAAAAACNAAAAACAAAAAGGCGCTGCTCCAGATTGCATGGATGACGGGGAGAAGAAAATTCACCGTCCCCGAAGACAATAATTCCATCGTCTTACATCTCACATAACTCGATGAAGTAGAAACGCGAAACTTGAGAGCGTTGTAGCAAATTACAGGGAACCAGGACAGTGGTTTTATGGCACTATGGGGCACTCGTGCAATTGCAGAAAGAATACATGCGGTGACACGATGGCGGAAAATAAGAGAACAACAAATAGAATGTCGACGTATAACGACGTTTTAACGCAAACGGCTGATAAAAATCACAGGGAAGACGCGCTATATGAGAAACAAAATATGCTAGAAGTCAAAATTATGAAAGGTACACACCGTGCCTCTCGCTCACTCTCAAGCAGTGCCAGAATGTCCTCCTCACGCACAGGTCCCTTCACGTTGCGGATGAGCGTCCGTGAGGTGTCGTCGATGAACTCGACGCGCACTTGGGTGACACCGCCGCGCGAACCAGTCCTACCGAGGACCTACAGTATAAATTCATCCTCGTCAATAAGTTGCGTACAAGAGGATACAGCGGAAGTCGACCTTGATGACTTTTACGAGCTTAACCGGGACTTTAGAATCCTGAGAGCATGGTTAGTAAATTGAAACAGTAATTCGGATTTCAAAGTGAACAGAAGGCTCACCATTGAAAGGCGATGGGGTTGCTGAAGTGTCGGTGAAGTAGCGAGTTCTGTGGTGGTAGGATAAAATAAAGTTTGCGTCGAAATCTGTGATGTGTTCTCACGCATAATTCCGGGATTTGCCGGGCACTTTATTTCTTGTTTACTGCTTACTTGTCTAAATTTCACTTGGAAAGCCAAAAAGTAATTATTCACAAGTAGGATTGGGAATGGGCATGCTATGCGCATAAAGTAATGGTGAGACTGCTCCCATGATATGACTAGACTTTGGCGTTTTCTAAATATGTACTTGAATCATCGCTAGAAAGTAAATTCTTCGTCCTTGTCACTGTACCCTTCCCTCGAAGTACGTTCTCAATGTAAAACTCGCCAGCCTGGCTCAGCTGTCAGCACAAATCAAATATATAAAGAGCCAGACGTACTTTGTAGCTACTCCGTACTAATGGTCCACTTGCAACATAAAGGAATCCCATGCCCTCTGCAATTGTTTTCCATCGCTCAAATTCAGCAGGTTCGACATAGCGATCCACTTTCATGTGCTTCTTCGTTGGACGCATATACTGTCCAAATGTCACAACATCGACATCTACTTTCCTCAATTCTGAAAAGATGTGACGCGTTATGGCCAAAGAAGTCAACGGTCTTGGAAATGAGACTTGCCTCGCAAAGCATGCATGACCTGCTCTTCGTTCTCGCCCACTCCGAGCATGATGCTCGTCTTTGTTACCCGGACACCCTCAGCTTTGGCCTGATCAAGGACCTTTAAGCTCTGCCTGAAGGTTGCCCTACGATCCCGTACGAATGGAGTGAGGGCTTCGACCGTTTCCACATTATGTGCATACACGTCTAGTCCGGATTGTGCGACCACGTTAACCATGTCTAATGAACCGGCAAAGTCCCCCGTCAGTGCTTCGACTAAGATATGAGGAGCTCTGAAGTGAATATGATGAGCTCAAACTCGAAGAGTTACGTTAACATCTGGTCAAAGCGTACTTCTGCTTAATCTTTCGTATCGTTTCTGCAAAGTGGTGGGCACCTCCGTCTGCTAAATCTGTATAACCAAGGGTAAGGCACTCGCAAATGGTATACACAAACAAAATATTACTTACCATCTCTGTCAACGCTAGTAAGCACAATGTAACCCAACCCCCAACGGCTAATAGCCTCTGCAGTATTCTCCGGCTCATGGGGATCCAAAGGCGGCGGCGCTCGCGAAGTTTTCACAGAGCAAAACCTGCATCCACGCGTGCAAGTATCACCCATTAGCTACGATTTACCGTTAGCAGTAAGGAAATTTCAACCCGAAATGAGACTGACCATGATAGTAGCAGTCGCCGCCCGCCTACCCTCCTCGTCCGTAGCACCTTCCTTACCACCCCAGCAGTCGCCAATATTGGGACATCGTGCCTCCTCGCATACAGTATGCAGACCAAGTTTTCTCAAATCCTTCTTGATGTTCGAGTACGACTCGCCGGTTGGGATCGTCGTCTTCAGGTATGACGGTAGTCGCGGCCTATTCCAAGTCTAATGGGCACCGTGATGTAATCGAGTATGCTAGGCTAGATACGTACGCTTTTGTGTTACCAAGAACAACTCGCTCCGAGATATTGTCCGTAACAAAATCGTCCAAAGATGGTCCAGTAGCAAGTGTCTGCGAGAACTCGTTTCTAGAGTACGAAGGCGTGGCTAGGTTTCGGACGTGCTGTGCGACAGCCCGCGTCTGCTTGCTTACAGTGCGCTTAAGAATATGTAAGCTCATCGTGAACAGTGATGATACTGATTGTAGTCCCTCTGCACGGCACTCTAGATATTAAGAGGAGTGATTAGGCAGCGAGTAAACAGACCAACGTACAAGTTACCACGTGACGCGGATTCTCGTTCATCGCTTGCAGCACTGACTCGGAGTCCGTCTGACGAGCGAACGAACAATGAACGCGCTGTCACGCAGAGAAGAGGAGACGCTCGTCAAGAGCACGAAGGCTCGCGCGCTCAAAGAGTGCGATGCTGTAGTTAGAGGTATCTAAAGTTCATCTTTCTCCTTCACTGATCCTACATTCCTGACCCCGTTCCCCAGAGTTTGCAGAGTGCACACAGGGTCGTTCCTTATCGCTCGCTTGGGCATGCAAGAGCGAATACAAAAAGGTCCAAGAATGCATGTACCAATAGTGCGTAAATAAGGCTTTAGAAAAAATATTCTCACTTGAAGAACTGAATATGACATTACTATTATTTTGTAGTACTGGACCGGAGAGCATGGACATTGTGCGCGCTGAGTATGTCCGTCTCAGGGATAAAGACTTCTCTCAGAAAACATCACCATAGTTCGGGAGGTCATGGCAATTTATAGTTTTTAATAATGTAATATTATAGGTAAGTCTGCCAACCCTTCTAATTTATCACGCTAAACTGACATTCACTTATACATAGAATCTCTTCTCTTTCTTTCTGATTCCATCTCTTCCTAACAACATCTACGGGACTAGGTAGACATGATCAATGCACTTTCCATGAAATGAATTGTCAAGTACATGTGCATAGGAATATATTAGCAAGCATCTAGACTTTGCTTTTGCTAACGGCCGCCCATTGACTTCGGAGGGCCATGAGCGACGTTATCAACCTGCGTAACGAATGGAGATTAGTACTGTCGGCTTTCAAATATTCAAAGTAAGGACGAACCCGAAGATACCCAGTACACCGTCATTGAGGTTGACATATCCAACGTTGGTGGCGGGAATCCAGACATCGAGGAGGTCAATGATAAACTGATACCGCACTGACGATCGGTCACTGCAATGGCTTCTGTCAGATTAAATGTACTACTTATAAANGGGGGGGATACCCACTTCTCCACGGCGGCGTATCTCACGGCTCGTTCGGCCTCACTGCCAGTGGATTTCTCACCCCAAGACGAGCTGCGAAGCTCCTTTGCCTCGTTCGCGAGTCTACCGGCCTATAATCTTGTCAACGCGTGCTCACGATCGCATGAAGCGTGAACAAGAAGATACCTTGATAAGGCCATGGCAAATGCTAAACACAATACCCCAGACCCAGAAGCGGGCTGACCTCCTGTTTGCTTTCTCGCTGCTCTCCTTAGATAGGGTGACGAATCTAGCGGAATTTGCCTGTTAGATAAGGAATAAGATATACACGGTCACGGCATGATCACGAACAAATGCACTCACCCATACGGCCATGTCGTAACCGAGGTATCCAGCATAGCATAGCTGCCTAAGGACGGTGGTGACTTTCTCTCCGAATCGGGTGGTTGAATGTATAGCCTTCAATGCTGCTTGGAGATGCTCGAGCGGCTTTCCGATTCGCATGACTATAGATTGATAGCTGTAGACACATGGCGCGCACAAAAGAAGAGACGCGGCTCACGCTTTCTGCCAGTTGCGAGATGGCTCTTGAGCGCGTTCCACCGGACCGCTTGGATATTGTACCCCTTTGAGACGAGGAACCAGGCATAGAAACGAGCAAAGTACTGTGCGGCCCTGTAGATCTAGAGTTGCGTAAGTTGGAGGTGTTATTCGGAGCAAAAGGCTCGAGCTGCAACCTTGTCGCGTCCGAGAGTGGTGCCGAGCACCTTAAGGGACTGAGTGGCCGCCGGGTGGAGGATGACTTGTGCAGCTATGGTGGTCATGGTGGTCGGGGAGAGAATGGGTGTAGCAGCACCGGAAATACAGGTGTGACACTATGCGAAACAGCCACCAGTACTAATAGTAGTATTAATATTAGTATTAGTTACTCCCAAGGCCCGTTCAGCCAATATATTGAACCAACGGATTTTATTATATGTTGACCCCTCGAGGCCGTCCGAGACTTGAACTGCTATGATTATTGTTTGTCGAGTCGAGGTCGAGGAAATAGATAATAGATAATATTAATATTAATGGTATACAAGATATCCCGACTGCACCCGACCCGACTCTAAAAACAATTCGCGCGAAATTCGCATATTAATATTATTTTTCTAAACGTTGGCCTGTCGCGTCCCGTCCGCGGCTCCTGCTCTCGCGCTCTTGACCATCATAAGCATAAGCGGGTCCTCTTGGTTTATTTTTCCCATAAAACAATGCACCGAGCAATTCACCCGCGCCTGCGTCCAGCTGCAAGAAATGTAAGAGCCCAAGGCTTCTCCATCCGGTCTCCTCATGTGATAAAAACTCCAGTCCCCGTTCAGCAGCTGAGTAGCCTTGCTACCAAGCGCACACACCAACACCGCTTATTCTCTACATCTTTACGCGCTATGGTACGTTCCCCCATTGAGCAGAACGTACCACGTAGACTTATCGCGCTTTTGTTGCAGACACAGTACAGAGCGGAACGCGACACTTTCGGCGAGCTAAAGGTGCCTGCTGACCGCTATTGGGGCGCTCAAACGCAGAGGTACATTGCTCCCGTGCATCGAGTCAAGGTCGTGTCTGACAAAATGCTTGTCTTGTAGGTCGTTGCAAAACTTTGACATCGGTGGACCGACAGAGCGTTTGCCCCCGCCACTCATCAAGGCGTTCGGCATTCTCAAGAAGGCTGCATCGATCGTGAACATCACCTACGGGCTGGACCCGAAAGTTGGCGCAGCTATCCAGCAGGCGGCCGACGATGTACGTCCTAGCTCGATAGCGAATAGCGAATGTGTCTCNTTTTTTAATTTCGTGCTAACGAATAATAATAAAAGGTCATTTCTGGGAAGCTCATCGACCACTTCCCACTGGTCGTCTTCCAGACCGGAAGCGGGACGCAGAGCAACATGAACACGAACGAGGTGATCTCGAATCGCGCGATTGAGATTCTCGGAGGAGAGCTGGGCTCCAAGAGACCCGTGCACCCTAATGACCACGTTAACATGAGCCAGAGCTCGAACGACACGTAAGGCGCTCTTTTGCAATCAAATAGATGTAGGGAGGCTGAATGCTTTGCGTTAGCTTCCCGACTGCGATGCATGTTGCGGCCGTCATGGAGATCAACAGTTCGCTTCTACCCGCATTGACAGGTCTACGAGACGCATTGGACACGAAAGCAAACGCATTCAAGGACATAATCAAGATTGGTCGCACTCACTTACAGGTATGTATTTCTATCATTTTTGTAGTCGTCTAAAAGCGCTCAAGTGCTATCTAGGACGCTACTCCCTTGACGCTGGGTCAAGAGTTTAGCGGGTACGTTCAGCAACTTACAAATGGCATTGAGCGTGTCAAGGACACCCTTCCACGTCTGAGTCTCCTTGCACAGGGTGGCACCGCCGTAGGCACTGTGAGTGCAAGCGTTGCAGTTGGAGATTTCNAAAAAAAGAGAATTCAGTTTTTTTTAAATGTGTTCTTATATCACAGGGCCTCAACACCAAGAAAGGGTTCGACGTTAAGATTGCCGAGGAGATTTCGAAGCTTACTGGCTACGAGTTTAAGACCGCGCCGAACAAGGTTAGCTTGTCACACTGCACTGCCTTTGCAGCCGAAGCATAATTGAAGCTCTTTACAATAGTTCGAAGCCCTGGCTGCTCACGACGCGTTAGTGGAGGCACATGGCGCGTTGAATGTTGTCGCCTGTTCGCTCATGAAAATCGCGAACGACATCCGGTACCTCGGTTCTGGTCCACGCTGCGGGCTCGGCGAGCTGAGTCTGCCAGAGAACGAGCCCGGAAGTAGCATCATGCCTGGCAAGGTCAACCCGACGCAATGCGAGGCGTTGACTATGGTCGCGGCGCAAGTTATTGGAAATCAGACTACGGTCAGCGTCGCTGGATCATACGGACAGTTTGAGGTAAAGAGCGGTGACACGACTATGACCATACGATAATGACGTTATCGCTGATTTGCACGTGCAGCTTAACGTCTTCAAGCCGGTGATTATCAAGAACGTATTGCAGAGCCTCCGGTTGCTGGCCGACGGTATGTTTTTTTGTATATACAAAACAGGATTTCCTGAGTATTTTCACAAGGTGCACGGTCGTTTACGAAGCATTGTGTTGTGGGCATTGAAGCGAATGAGAAGCGGATCAGGCAGCTGCTGAACGAGTCGCTGATGCTTGCAACGATCCTGAACAGTCATCTAGGCTACGACAGTAGGTGTCAATTATGCGAGAGCAGGGTTGATGCTAACAAACAGTGAAATGTATATGCAGACGTAGCGAAGTGCGCAAAGAAGGCACACAAAGAAGGGACAACGCTGAAGGAGGCGACAATGTCGCTTGGGTTCCTCACAGCGAACGAGTTTGACGAGAAGGTGCGCCCGGAGCTGATGCTGCACCCTGACGAGGTGTGTAAGGTGTAAATNAAAAATAGTTGACAAATGATTACAATGTTAATGACCGGAGTGACCGGGGTCTCTGATACGCTTGCACTGGTCCAAATAAGGAACTCGCATTCCTGTTTTGCATCGAGTTTTGGAAGCAACGAATTGCAAAAAAGCAATAAATAAATAATAAATAAAAAGGACAGCCAGTCGTCCTTCTCAGCGGCCCTTCGTGTGTTGCAGTGAAGACGACGCAACGTGCAGCTGCCGTACGAGGAGAATGATAATATTGTAATAGTGTATATGAACAAGTGTTGACGGCAAAGCATCGAATTCGAACGCGGATAGAGCCTTCGCGTGTTGACAGAACGAAACGCAACTATATTCGGCCAGTCAGAGTTATTACTACGGCGTCGAATGCCATCGCTCTCTTCATTCCCGCCGAACACCATCTCTCTCTCCCTCCACATCGTCCACCGTGACCGCGTCCCCGCCGCCGCACTCTGCTACTTCAAGTTGCCTACTTGGGAACATCAACACTTGCAAGTAAATATCATATCATAACAAGCAAAGTCCTGTTCTTGCTTGTCCCACGCGTATCACTATCGTACATTACGATCTTTCAATCACTCAAAGAGCACAAAACAAAACAGGAATCTCTGAAGTTATCGGTTCAATTGGTGTTTGGGCGGTCAACGTTTCCTCAGTCCCGTCGGTGCCGCCGGCCATGTCGCTCAGTCTCATTCTCAATGATGAGCCCGTTGAGCCAATACAGGTCTCTGCCCCCGTGCCAATGCGCACCGTAGAACCTGCCTTTGTCGACACCTACCGCCGCTCTCCACCGCCACACTCACCTTACTCTGGTCACTTTGGCCGTTCCAGTACAAGCGCGAGTGCAAGTGTCGCGCGCAACGACTATGCAGATAGGGCTGCTGCAGACGACGGCTACGGCAGGGTGGCCTCCCGCTCGCCCCCACCCTGGAGCCATGGCGGCCCGAGTGGTTCCTCCTCGAAGCGCGTCTCTCCTGTGCTCTCGCGCGACCCAGGTCCGGATGAGGCGCTGCCGCGTCTTCGGGAACGCACTTACGAATCAGGCGAGTATGATGATGGCCCGTCGGTATATCAAACTCCATATCCTGCTTCTTCGGAGTGGCAGAACGGGTCTGTGCAACAGCCTTCCGAGTCTGGTGACGGGGGATACCAGGAGCAAGAACCTCAGTCGGCCGGTAGGACGCGTCGTCAGCGTAGCATGGCATACAAAGAAGGTTCTGCAGAGAGCTCTAGCCGGAAAAAGAAAAAGACGAGTGATGATGCGGATTTCCAGCCCGGGCGACGTGTACGTTTGATGCTTTAATTCTCGCTGTCGTCTTTAATGAGACTGATCCACTCTTACTAGTACGGGACGCGGCGACAGCCTCCTCGGACTAAGCAATTCCAATCAAACGCAACTTCTGTCGACTTGCCTGCGCCAGAACCCACAGAAGAGGAATTGCGTGCTGTGATGTCTGATTTGAGTGATTGTGAAGAGATTTGGATAGAAGAGATGAGCAACTATTACTTGGAAACTCAGAAAAGACAGCGCCAAGTAGAATTGTGGTTCGAGGACAGCTGCGTTGTGAGTCACCCCTCTTGTCCGTGTAAGCAAGCGAATGTATACAAATTATCTAATGTACTTCCTGTAGGCTCGCAATAACGAAGTAGCTCGAAAAACATCAAACAAATATGCGACACGCATTGCGCGTATTCCTCATGTTCCTCCTCGCCCACTTTATGTGGTCCCTCGAACATTTGAGGACAAAAGATTGCGTCGTTCACCATCTGACTTTCAAGATGGGAATAGCCTCGGTTTGGAATTTATCGGAAACCCTGAATATCCTGGTCAGGGTGACAATAATTCGGGAGCGGAGGAGGCGGCGAGGGAATTAGAGGAGTCTGTGCTAGGCGGTCCTTCAACGATGAGACGCAGTCACTTCAACAGGAGAAAGCGTGATGCTGCATCTGCTCTGTCAGACGGTAGCAGCGACCTAGACGTGCCAAATGCAGACTGGCGCAATAGAGAAACCTTTCCTGTAAAAAAGCGAAAGTTCGATTCCTTCGAAGACAACATCACGGACGACCTAGAACGATCAATCGCGGGCGATGAACCTCAGTCAATATCTGCCGCCATGACTAGGAAGCCATATGTACCTAGAACGGGAAAAGGTAAAGGTCGAGCAACGCCCGTTCCTTCGGTGGCGGGCAGCGACGCGGGTGCACCCAAGCATAAGAAGCGGGGCGGCCCGAGAAAGAAGGGTGATCCTTTGGCGCTTCGTGCACAGGAAGTAGGAACACCCTCTGCTGCTGCGTCGGTGGCAGGGGACATCACGCCCACGCCGTCGGGCCCTCCTTCTCCGGCGTTATCCGCTACAATGATCTATGAGATTGGGGAAGTGGTACCGCCTATGAAGCGCGCGAAGCGTGTTGATGAACAGACGATGTATAAGCGCATTATGGGTCTCGAGGAAGCGCAGCGAAAGGTTTGGTTGAATATGTCGCGGAGGGACGTTGCGAAGGTATATAAGCATCATCTCACAGGCTACCAAGCGCGGCAAGTTCAGATGAAGCGCACCGCGACGCTTTGCTCGACTCAAGCGAAGAGGCCTGTCCAGCGCACCATAAAGACCGCCAAGGAGGTGCAATCAAAGGCGAAGCGACTAATGCGTGAGATGATGGTTTTCTGGAAGAAGAATGAGAAGGAGGAACGAGACATGCGAAAGCGTGCAGAGAAGGAAGCAGACAACCGCGCCAAAGAGGAGGAAGAGAAGAGGGAGGCAGCTCGTCAAGCGAGAAAACTTGAGTTTTTAATCAGCCAGACAGAGCTTTACTCACATTTCGTCGGTAACAAGTTGAAAAGTATGTTCTTTTCTTATCTTTCAATCTGATAAAAATCTCATTATATGAATGGTAGCTGCTGAACTGGAAGGCAGCGCCGGCGCAGATTCTATGGTGCCGAAGGGAGCCATGGCCTTAGATGAGGAGTTCTCTTTAGCGGACATAAACTTCGACGACGACGACGAGTCTGTCCTCCATGCTCACGCGCGCAGGAACGCCAAAGAAGCCATCGCTCTCGCTAAAGCTCGAGCATCGCAGTTTGATGCGCAATCTGCTCTGGAACGCAAAACGAATGAGGCTCTTTCACTTGCGAAGGCCCAAGCTCACCTTCGTGATGACGATGAATTCACTGAGAAAGCGGATAAACCTTCAGGCGCCCTCGTTGATCGTCAGTCCCATCCTTTTAGTCTCGCTGACTTTGGTAGACTAATTTATCTTCTTGATTAGTTGACTCGGATGAACTAAATTTCCAGAATCCAACGTCCTTGACTGGTCCGTTGACGATCAGTCAGCCACATATGCTTCAGGCCCAGTTGAAGGAGTACCAGCTTAAAGGTCTTAATTGGCTCGGAACGCTCTATGAGCAAGGTATCAATGGTATTCTCGCTGATGAAATGGGTCTTGGGAAGGTACTTTTCCCAAACAGATCATTCTCTGAGTAAAATCTAACAATCTATGACAAAGACTGTCCAATCCATCTCTCTCCTGGCATATTTGGCTGAGGCACACGATATTTGGGGCCCCTTCCTCGTCGTTGCGCCCGCGTCCACTTTACATAACTGGCAGCAAGAGCTGTCGAGATTTGTACCACAACTGAAAGCACTTCCGTACTGGGGCAATGTCAAAGATCGTGCAACTCTGCGCAAATTCTGGAGTAAAAAAGAGATCAGCTACAATCAAGACGCGCCGTTTCACGTCTTGATTACGAGCTACCAATTGGTGAACCATTTATCTTCTTGATTAATTGCATTTACAATTTATTGACTCGCGCACTTTTCTTGAATCAAAGATTACTCAAGACCAGCAATACTTCCAGCGAGTCAAATGGCAATATATGGTCCTTGACGAGGCTCAAAATATCAAGAATTCTTCGAGTGTGAGGTGGAAGACACTGCTTGGGTTTCACTGTAGAAACCGTTTGTTGTTGACTGGAACACCAATCCAAAACAATATGCAAGGTAAGGAAGCTGAATCACATTTCTTGAATTAGTAAACCTAATTATTTCTTAGAGCTCTGGGCATTGTTGCATTTCATTATGCCTAGCTTGTTCGATTCGCATGACGAATTTAATGAGTGGTTTTCGAAGGATATCGAGACGGCAGCTGCTGAGAATAAAGGTAGCAAATTGAACGAACACCAGCTCCGTCGTTTACATATGATCCTCAAGCCTTTCATGTTGCGACGAGTGAAACGTCACGTCCAGAATGAACTAAGCGACAAAGTACGCATTCACTTAGATCCAGAATTTAACTCGTTCAATCTCTGGATTAACTGCTTTTCTCTCTCTTATAAAGATTGAAATCGACATTTATGTCGACCTAAGCGCTCGGCAACGCGCATTATACAAAGCTCTTCGCGCGAATGTTTCAGTCGCCGAACTGATTGAAAAGGCTGCAAACATCGGCGACGCTGAAGCTGCTCGAACGCTGATGAACCTTGTTATGCAGTTCCGGAAGGTCTGCAACCACCCTGAACTTTTCGAGCGTGCAGATGTCCTTGCTCCTTTCTCGTTTTCTGAATATGGCCGGCCCGGCTCAATCGCTCGGGAGGGCGATTTCATTTCGTGCCATTATTCAACGCGAAGTCCTCTCGAGTTCTCCATCCCTGAGCTCTTCTACCGTGACGGTGGTTTACTTTCTGTGCCAAATGAGAATTCGCCGCCTAGTCCGGAAGGCGGGATTATGCGAAGTCTTCTTAGTATATGGTCGTCTAGTTGGATTGAACGGTCCATTGAAGAAAATGGTAAGTACATTTTTTCTATATAGTATTGCTCATAGAGCTCAAGTCTGCGTAAAGATCGTTCGCCTTTCAATTTTGTCCCACTTCTAGGCATGACCGCTAGCGAAGCCCATTCTTTACACTTTCATTCAACCATTCGACGGTTCATTATCGCTGCTGCCATCGAAACAAAGCGTGTAATGGAGGATCCGTTTGTCATGTAAGCTCTCTGTTGAATATTTATGGTATTTATGAACTACTAATTAATTGACAACAGGGATCCTTACTTCGATGCCTACGAGACTCGAGATCGTTTCCGTATCTCGAAATCGTTTTCTCTGCGTCACCTGGATGTCGCGGAAGGTCTCCCTCCTTTGCATGAAATTGCAAGGGATAGTTGGATGGAGTCATGCTTATCTCGGCCTGGATTACGGTGGTTTGTCCCTCCAGTCATTGCGCCACCTACAACGATGTATTCTGCGGACCGGAATTACGTTGAGCGTCAGACTCAACTGCTTGATGCGCCAGAGGAGTCTTTGGCGCTCTTTGGAATACCGCCAGAGTCTCGTGAAAACCAAGTGATTTGCGACGAATTTGTTGAGAGGCTTCCCGGCGTGCCGCTGAATGGGCTAATGGGCGAGTCGCCGGTGGATCAACTGCCTCTGTCATACATGCAAGTACCGGAGGCGAAGCGCTTAATCTACGACTCGGCCAAATTGGCTCGATTGGATGCGCTGCTGCATGAACTCAAAGCTGGTGACCATCGTGTTCTCGTTTATTTCCAGATGACACGTATGATGGATCTTATGGAGGAATACCTGATCTATCGTCAATACAAGTACTTGCGTCTTGACGGAAGTTCGAAATTAGAGGACCGTCGGGATATGGTTATTGACTGGCAAACAAGGTAAGTATCAGTGCGTCAAATTAAAACATTCATCTAAATTGTTTTTTCCAGACCCGATATTTTTGTATTCTTGTTGAGTACACGGGCGGGAGGTTTAGGAATCAACCTTACGGCCGCCGACACCGTTGTGTTTTATGACCACGACTGGAATCCGTCTAACGATGCACAAGCCATGGACCGTGCTCATCGTCTCGGACAAACACGTCAAGTCACGGTTTATAGGCTGATCACGAGAGGCACTATCGATGAGCGAATTGTCCAATTGGCCCGTGTCAAGAAAGACGTATGTTTTCAGTGGCTTTCTACGTACTCAACCCCTGAATGATTATATTTGAATGTTAGGTGCAAGACATCGTCGTCGGAAACAAGCAACTAACGGACGTTGCCAAGCCGAATGAGATTGTTTCTCTACTGCTCAATGACGACGAGCTGGCGAACTTGGAAAAGCAAGGCTCTGACAACGTAGTGTCGAAGAAGTCTGGCAACCGTGATACTGATGGTACATCAGCAGTCGTGCATGATCTTTGGGCAGAAGAAGGAGACGATTTCTTCGGCCATAGCAATTCAACCGCTGCCGCACCAGTTGCAGATGAGGATGACGGGACTCCGGATCCTGGCGCGAGTACCCGAGGCAAAAAGCGGAGAGGTGCGGCTGGAGCTCCCCGCGGGCGCAAGCCTGGTCCGAAAAAAGGCTACAAAAGGAAGGCGACTGGTGAAAAGGTAGTCGAGGACGTCTAGCCTCTGCAATGTGTTATTTTGTATGGTATAGTATGTGTATATCTTTTCCCATAATGCTGTCGAATTGCTTGTCGCATTATCTATTGGTTTAGTTTGTCGTCCTCTGTAGACTGGCGTATCGTATACTAGATTTAATATTGAATCCTCGCGTCTGTATAATCAAATTCTCTCCTCTCAATACCACGGCTTTCACTTTGGCTTTCGTAAAGGTAATGAATGGTCTGTTGTGGCTTTTTCGGGCATCGGATTAATGAAGTGCTTGTACTTTGGACGCATACCCCTAGGGCTTACTTTTTCTGCAACGTCAACGTCCTCGGTCTATAACACGAGCTCATGCTTGAAAGACAGAAACTACAGCTCACCCTCAGTCCCTGCTGTCCTATAGACGACGACCTGACTAACTCTGAAAATCCGCACCTGCTAAATATCTTTCACGACTTGCCACATTTGCGCAGCAGACCACTCCTTCCTGACAGCAAAGAGCATCGGTACTGTGACTGAGAGAGTCCAAACCACCACCAGCCTAAAAGGCTTTATTTATTGAGGTCAGTCTACAGCGATGCCTCCGNAAAAAAAAGAAAACACAATTAAAGAAGGTAGAGCGCGGGTAAGCAAGATTTCTGTTTCTTTGATGACGATCGGAATTTTGACCACAGGGGACAGATTCGCAACGACCTCCATCCCGAAGAAAGCTCCTATTGTTATTCCAGAGGAGCCCGTTGTCTCGAACGATGTCCAGAAAGTTGCTGAAAATACAGACGTGAAAGCCCCAGAGCCTCCTGTAGACGAGAACACCGCATCTTTGCAGCGTCTGGTTGATAAGTTTCAAGATAAAACTGAGAAGGAGATCTCGCGCACTTTAAAGGTCTATATATATATTCTTTAGCCCAAATGTGTACTAATTATGTTGGCAATATTAATGTAGACGATCGAATACGATAGGCGCCTGACAAAAGGCTTTCATCAACTAGAGCTGGATCGAGCTCTTCAAGATGAGATCAATGAATTGACTCTTAGGTCTGAGAGTCAAGGTAAATGTGACCTATGTGTAATTCGCTTTTAATCCTCATATAAGTTTATTTCATTCTGTTAGACAAGACAAGAGGGCAATCTTCTCAAGACAAGCTCTTGAGTCAGATTGGCATCACTTATGGTGTCCTCAGACGGCTTGGTTTCCGAGAAGACATCGTTTTGGAATGTTTGAGAGAGTCTACGGGCGTTGAGCTTGAACAAGCGTTTGAATGGGCAAGTAGCTCCGAAGTTTTGTGCATACGCTCTAATTCACATGCTTATAGCTTTATACGCACTGCTCAGCTGAAGAGTTAGATCATGAGAAACGTGCATTGGACATATTGGAAATAAACACGCCACTTGCTCCCAAAACGCCCGACGTCTCGAGCCTCCCTGGAACTCCAAAGGCCTTGGAAAATAAACTATCGCCTTCGTCTACATTGAACAATGGACGCAATCAACTTACTGGGTTGCGCGAAGAGTTTGAAACTCCTAACCGAAGTTCTGCTGAAATCTCATCGACTTCCAAACTCCTTGCCGATGGACATGGGACAGACTCAGGCGACAATTCTGATGTTGATGATCCAAATGTCGAATATGTTAGATTGAAGATGAGAATCACTGATTTGACAGGTACTCGTCGAAGGAACAATGAGATTGCCGACGAAGCTTTCTTACAGCGGCTTCGAGCTCGTCTTGAAGAGGTGAAGAAAAGCTATTTCTTCATTGAAAAGGACGCGGAAGTCACTTTTCAAGAGAAACGCCGTGACGCGGATGAGGCTGCCTTATTAGCGCGTCTTCGTGGTGAAGTCAGTCCAACTCCTAAGCGAGTCAAAGAGCCGAAGAAAAACGTTGTTGTTGTACCTACAGAGACTGTTACTCCGAGCTCTAACATTTTCGACAATGATGATAGCGACGACTCTCCAAGTGGATTGCTAGATCTCCTGGAGCCTATGCCTTCCACTGAGACTATTTCAAACGGCGTCACTATCACCGTGCGGGACATGGCCTTACCGAAGCATTGGGCGGGAAGGACACCGAAGTCTATGCTCCTAGACTTTGTGACTAAATCCGATCGGTATGCAGCTGTTGTGTACAATGACCTATCTAGAGAGTCGAGGGTGAAACGAGCGTCTGTAGCCGTACGTTGGTCCGGAGGACGGGCAAATCATTGGTCAATGGACGACGTCGCTTGTTACGATTCTCTACAAGCGGAGCAGTACACCGCCACAGTGGCTCTGCATGCACTTACTTATCCATCTGATGAAGGCTTCCGAAGCTCTGCCGGAAATCCTAAGGGTGCGCAGACCTCTTATCGAGTAAGGCCTTTATTAAAAAGCTCATTTTCTCCGATCTAATTTATTATGATAGCATATCCCTCCTACTTTCCGAGGCCTGTGGAATGAACTTGAGGCTCTGCGGAAAATAAACGATAACAAGGTCAACAGGGATATTTGGGGTACTCTTTGCTCGGTCCTCGAGCAGAAGTTATCTAATTCGGAAAAGGCGAGTTGTTTAGGTGTGCTTTGAGCTATACAAATGTTTAATCATGTATTAAAAGATGGATGAGAAGGTTTCTACGGAGTCGGTCACTGTGGAAGATCGTATTCGTAGAGGCAGAAGTGTTCCTGAATACTCCCCGGAACAATTGATAACAGGATTCCAAGCGCGGCAAACAAGCTCTTCTTATCAGGAAATGCTGGTTCGTCTCGGCGGCCCGCGTATATACTCCATCTCGTATTGATACTTTGAATGTCAGGCCCAGCGTAACACGCTACCAATCGCTTCATACCGTCAGACGATCGTAGACATGCTAGAGATGTCGCAAGTCATCGTACTAAGTGGTGAAACAGGTTGTGGAAAATCTACTCAGTTACCTAGCTTTGTCCTTGAAGATCAACTTTCAAAGGGCCAGCATTGCAAAATCGTGGTGACAGAGCCGCGTCGTATCTCGGCTATTTCCCTTGCACAGCGTGTCTCAAGAGAGCTTGGAGATCCTCCTGGATCCGTGGGGACAAACTCGTCTCTTGTTGGATATTCCATCAGACTGGAAAGCCATACCTCAAGGTTCGCAGTTGATAAACAATTGATACAATTTATAAAAACTATNAAAAAAAACAGAAACACCCGTTTGACGTTCGTCACTAACGGTATAGCCCTAAGAATGCTTGAGGGTGGAACTGGGATTGAAGGGCAGGGCACTGCGTTCGACGAAATCACGGTAACTGAAATCACTGTGTCAAGTAAAGAATTATGACTGATACCGATTATTTCAAAAGCATATTATCGTTGATGAGGTATGCATTACAAATGTGTAACTAATTACCGCACAATTCTGAATCGACACAGGTTCACGAACGAAGCATCGAATCAGACTTCCTTTTGATAGTGTTGAAGTCACTCCTGGAGCAACGCAGGGATTTGAAGTATGCATATGTACCTATTAAACCATTCAAAACTAAATTTTCTGTCTTCTAGAGTTATTCTCATGTCTGCGACTTTAGATGCCGAGAAGATCTCGAACTATTTCGGAAGATGCCCAACTATCCGCGTACCGGGTCGGACCTTCCCTATTGACGTTCGCTTCGTTGAAGATGCTGTCGAGTACACGCAGTGGAAAATTAAGGATACGTCACCTTATGCAAAAAGAAGTGAGCTAGCTACTTGAACTATTGCAACGTTAACAGATCTTCATGCCCAAAATAATTTAGATAATGATAAGTTCCATCGCACTTCTAAAAAGACAGAATGGTCCGAGGATATCGCGCGGGATGAAGATGAGGATGACCTCGAGCTTTCTTCGGGAGCTGTCAAGTTTCAAGGTCAACGCTACTCGCCAAGCACTGCTTCGACAATGAATTTACTAGACGAAAGATTTATACCATACGATCTAATCATTCGTATACTTGAGACTGTGTGCAATGACCCGTCTGTTGTTCACATGTCGACTGCTTTTCTTGTTTTTATGCCAGGTTTTGGGGAAATCCGTCGTTTCAACGACATGCTTTCTGAACACCCGTTTTTCGGCTCGGACGCGTTCCGTATCTTTCCCTTGCATTCATTGATTTCCAGTGAAAACCAGAGCGCTGTGTTCGACCTCCTTCCACCAGGTATTCGCAAGATTGTCATAGGTGTGTAATATTGAAAGTATTATATTTATCATTCAAAGGTTTTCTGATTCTCAATTCGTAGCGACTAACATTGCGGAAACGGGTCTGACAAGTACGCACTTTTCTCTTTATTTTTCTAGATTTATCTTTGACGAACTTTGAAAAGTTCCTGACATAACTTGTGTCATTGATTCTGGAAAGCACCGCGAGATGAGGCATGTCGTCTCCTTGCTTGTTTCAGCTCGTAACTAATCCCATTCATTTAGATTCGACGAAAAACGCCAGATCAGTCGACTCATTGAGACTTTCATCTCTCGGAGCAACGCTGCCCAGCGTCGAGGACGTGCAGGTCGGGTGCAGCCAGGCCTGTGTTTTCATCTCTTTTCACGGGCTCGCCATGACATGGTGAGGTGTCCTTCCATACTGATTTAACCTTATACATTTTTCATCATCACATTTTTTAAGATGGCCGAGCATCCATTACCTGAAATGATGCGACTTAGTCTTTCTGATCTAGCCCTCAGAATTAAGATCATGAAAGTCAATTTGGGTTCTTCCATAGAAGACGTCCTCACCCGTGCTTTAGGTCAGTAAATATGTCTGATTTTAATTTACCCTCTAGAATGAAGCCTCCTTCCTCTACGCAGATCCGCCATCCTCCGTCAACATTCAGCGCGCTGTTTCTTCTCTCGTTGAAGTACAGGCGCTTACGTCAACGGAGGATATCACTCCTATGGGCCGTCTACTAAGTAAGCTACCCACAGACGTGCATCTGGGAAAGTTCTTGCTTGTCGCAGCGTTATTCCGCTGCCTTGATCCTGCCCTGACAATTGCTGCTGCCCTGAACTCAAAGTCACCATTCATATCGCCTTTTGGGCAGGAGCAGGAGGCTGATAGGGCAAAGAGTGGATTCAAACTAGGTCAGCCCTCTTACTTTGTAAAAACGTATTACGAAGTTTGATTATCTTGTCAGGAAATTCTGATTTCCTAACGATACATAACGCATTCTCGAGTTGGAGAAAAGCATCTGCTAATCAGAGCTTCCTTCGTAAGTTCTGCAAGCAAAATTACTTGAGCCAACAGGTAAGCATTGTTTCTAGATGTCGTAAAAGCGGGCTTTTAAACGATCTCTGCAACGGGACACAGAACTTGCAGCAGATCGAGGAACTCCGCCAGCAATATTTAGGGCAAGTAGATGGTCATGAAGATAGTGCTTCTAATAATGATGAAGCTGTTTTGTTTCTAGATTCCTTGTTGATTCATCGTTCATAAAAGTCGACCAGGAGTTCGTACGTGAGCTGAATCGGTGCGTGTGTTATATGGATTCCATAAATCCTTGAATGAATGAGCGACTCATATCACTCTGAATAGGGCACGCTACTCACGTGGTTATCGAACGCGTTTCGTCTACGTTCCTGCGGAGTACGATCGGGACAGCACGGGCAACATGGCACTTCTCAATGCGGCTCTCTGCGCTGGTTTATATCCTAAGCTGCTCACACTGCAGGACTCTGTGGCAGGACAGCAAGTGCAGATGCGTACGCTCGGAAATAATCAACCGATCGCATTCCATCCGTCCTCAGTCAATTTTGGGAGACGGCCTCAGGACTTCGGCATGAACTATCTTAACTATTTTACAATTATGTGCGTTCGGTTTCTTTCAATCGGCTTCTCCTTGATCCCTGATGTCTTCGATGAAAAGGCAATCTAAAAGGCTTTATGCATGGGAAACGGGCCCCGTCGATGACATGGCCATCCTACTTCTGTGTGGAGACAGCGAATTTAAGGTAATCACATTATCTCTGCGCCTAAATTCTGCTTGAAGATCTCACGCATTAATTCGTTTTTAAGCTCATAGCAGACACAGTTATTATTGACCGCAAGATTCGCTATCGGCTAGCACCGAAAGCCAGCATTGCGTTGAAGAATTTGCGCGCTGAGCTTGCTGGGATCTTGGCTGCGCAGTTCCGAGGCAAGGAATTGACTGAATGGCAGCAGACGTGGAATGAGCTTGCTATGCGCGTGCTGGGGAAATTCACGAGTCAATTAGTTCCATCAGATAGCGAGACAGGGCTTGGAATCATTGTGCACTAGATGTTTACAAAACCTTTATATTGGCGATGCGCGCAAGTATTTAAGTACAACGTGCACAGCACTGAAAATTGCATGAGTCCTGGAGTAAGTTATTTATGAATATTTGTATATCACATCGGAACGCTGTCTTTGCTAATCAAAACTACAGTTATAAATAATTACAGGGTTAGCACTTAACCACAAGAATAGATATGCGGAAGCAGAAACAAAACATCTACAACGTGCGTGATGTCTGATAGACCTTTACACTCGAAATTTCCCAGTCTGAGAATTTTATAAGCGTCGGTAATGCAGAGAAGTTGTATATTACCACTTACAAGCATCGCTGAAGGACGCGCCGCTATTCTGTACGAATTGTTCGCAAGTCGAATAGCCGGTACGGGCAGCACAACTAGTCGCCTGGCCTGGAGAACCAGCTGAATCCCAGACACCACCAGCCCAGTCACCACTAAAAAAGATGTGAATTATCCTTGCCTTGTGCAACGGAATAAGTATTTATCACGTACCACAGTGTTGTATCGAAGGTAATCGAATGATTCTTAAAGAACTGTGTCGTGTTACAACTCGTCGAGGGCCAGCGAGCCATCGGTGTACCCCAGGTCTCAGGCAGAGGAGCCTCAGCCAGGAGATCGTTAGGAATAGAACCTCGAGGGAAAAAATACACAGCAATTTGGGAATCATCCCAAGACACTACATACCCAGATTAACACAGTTATGATGCATGAAACGGCTAGAACGCACTTGCGTATACACCACCTCCGATTGAATTGAAACCTAAACCCAGATAAATCATGAGGAACTATATGGCAAAACAAAATAGTATTGAAATCGCACCTGACCCATATGTGGTATTTGAGGTGGAGACCATGCCACAACCTTCATTGTTCGTTGCTGCTGCCGCACAATTTGAAGATCCAACAATAGTACTAGCGATGTTGAGACTGACAGCCGTCGCATTCGACGCTATCGTGCATCCAGCTCCGGTGTGAATAGTGGCCTGGTTATTGGTATAATCACTTGGGAGAGGTCAGNAAAAAAAGAATCAATACACGCTTCTTTATGACATACTTGACCCCCTAAGATATTCATGAGCATAGCAAGAAGGAAGGGTGGTTAGGGATGCTCACCTCCACGATATCTATTTCCCCATTATTAGGCCAATCCGGTCCTTAAATAGAACGATGCTCAGACCTAATTATAGAAAGAAAGATATAAATAAAAGAAGTACCATCTGACCAAAATGCCCTGAAATAACATTTTAAGTAAGAAGCCACGTAGAAAGAAAGCGTGTAGACTCACGGCCAAGTGCCACATCCCTGAGGCATATGGACAGCATCCAAAACGAATATGCCACCTTCATAACGTGAGTGATAATCGAGACACCAACGTTTTTGCATAAACCACCAACTTACCAGTGAAAGTAGCATTCGTTGTGATCCGGACGCTCTTCCTGTTTCCAGTAACCGTCGAAGTCGTCTCGACCGACATGACCGCATTACCAGCGCTATTGACATTGATTAAATTGTTCGATTCCTGAGTGTTTACACGTTGATTAGTGCTTCACGACCCTAAAAGTTAAATTCCTCACAGCGTCCGTCTGGCTTAAATAGTCGACAACGCCTAGCGAAACGCGTTTATATGGTGAATTCATGCACTTGTAACCGAGCATAAGCATACTGACCGTTTGTCGGGTCGGCAATATCCCAGAATGTCCAACCGTCGAAGAAATTGCTTCCGGACTGATGTAGTAGTACGTAGGTTAGATATATGAGGCCTCGTGACAACTGTAAAGGGCAGACACGCACGTATTGCTCTACCAACTTGAATGCTGATGTAGCAGTTGAGGACGCAGCTGAGACCGTCGCCGACACGGTTGCCGTAGCCGGGGATGTCGACGTGGTGTTGCCCTGCAGATGCGAGAGGGTATCGGGGCGCACACAAGAGACACGGTTATTCGATAAGGGATCGGAATCGTCGGCTGAAAGGCCTTGGAATACGACACGCAGGTCCCGTGCAAGGCTCGCACTGTTACGTTTGGCGAACTTGTGCAGACGTTCCGACGCTTCTAGTAAAGAACGATGCGGCGCAAAAGCGAAAGCCATGGATGGCCCCTGGGCGAGCAGGAGAAGTAGAGCAGTCGGGATATACATGTTCAAATGAAAGCTGAGCCCGCGAGCACGATACGGGCGTCCTAGTAGAGTACAGTCGTCAAAGGGGACAAGTTGCGTTGCGTTGGCGTCTAGAGATTTATGAACCAAGGCGCAGCCAAGGAGATGTGAAAGTAAAGATGAGGCCAGGAGAAACGAGGCTTTATGTCGGTCCTTACATAAACCAAAACCACCACTTAGAATAAAGTTCGTGGCCAGCGCATAGATCAATTTACAGCAAATAATGAGATAGTATTATTCTGTNAAACGCGTGTCCTCGACTGCCTCTCGGCCACCGTCTCCCAGAGGCACAAAATATAAGACAGTAAGAAAAGAACGAAAGTCCAATAATCACGAGAAAACAAACCAACAACAACTCGATGTACCAACAGACAAAAGAGTCGGGACAAAACAGAACTCGGACACACAAGCGGGTGATGGATCAGCCCAGCCCCACGATACAACCAATCACAGTTCGTTACCGGCCGTCGTGGCCACCGAACGCAAGCCGCACACTTCTGCGCAGCTCTTCGTCTGACTTCTCCGGGCCGGCGTTCCTCAAAACAGACGGCGTCAACGGCGTGTGGGACAAGATAGGCATTGCCTCTGTCTCCATTGCTTCAAGAATCTTCCGGGCAAGAACCTGAATCTCACTCGATCCATCGCCAGTGTCTGTTTCCTGGTATGACTGCGAACGCGATCGATGAGAACNGGGGGGTATCTATGGACGATGACGGAGAGGCTGAGCGGGATGCAGCAAGATCGCGAATATGCGGAAGGAGCCGCTCAGAGCTTCGGATATTTGAAATGAGTTGAGGATCTATAAAACAGATTCGCGCTGTTAGTCCTCCCAGATCTTCGTCCAAATTGCATCAGACCAACCCTCAGATTCCAAAAGTTGGACTATGGTCCAAACGGCGATGTGCTGGAAAGTTGCATCTGGGCTAGTCAAGAAGCGGTACAAGTACCCGTGCATGCCATCCTCAGGTTTATCCCACACTTCATTGAAAGCTGAATAGTCATCCTTGTCGCCACGGCCATCTGTATAAAGTTTAAAAAGTGAGAAAGTGGTTGAATTAATACTAAAGACTTCCACTTGCCTTTAGATGACAGGTTTCCAAGCGCAGCCGCACTGTTGCCTTGCACTTCAATGCTGCTCGACTTAGTCAACGGGATTAACACATTGCATATTCCCATGTCTAGAAGCTGTGACTTGAGATCATCTGTGGAAAAATTTGAATATTGATAGTCAACCAAAGAAGAAGAAAAAGCGCATACCACTCAAAGCGAGAACAGCAACGCAAGCTGTCATTTCGCTTTGCACATTCAAGGGCGCCTCCAAAACAAGTTCCTTGATTTGTTGTACTGCACCCGCTTTCACAATCTGTCCCTTGTTCTTCTCCGAACTAGCGGCAAGATTCCTCAGCGTCGAGATCGCATGACATTGGACTTCTTCGTTGTCCTTGAAGCCCAGAAGGCTGATCAGAGGATGGAGGAAGCCAGCTTCAATGATGGGTGACTCATTCTGGGGATGTATTGAAACGTTCCGAACGCAGGCCGCTGAGGAAAGTATGAGAGGGAGATATGCAGATTGGAGGAGACGTAATAGAGGAGCAAGCCCGTCAGCCTTCACAATCTCCAGCTGGTACTTCTCTGCATAGATAAGTCATTAAGTGAAAAATTACTTCTGGGATTAATAAAGTATATAACCAACCGTCGCTTGCGAGATTGCGAAGAGCGAGCGCAGCCTGGCACTGGACTTTCAAACTAGGACTGTCCATCAAAAGAACCAGACTGCCCACTAGCTTGGGTTCGCTCTGGGCCAGTTTCTTCCTGTTGTTGCCTATGAAATAAATGTATGCATCAGTACAGTTCTACAAAACGAGTTCATGAGAACAAACCGTCCACAGCAATATTGCTCAATGCTGTTGTACAGTAGTACTGAACATCTGTGTCAGTGGAGTTCAGAAGACTGACAAGGACTGGAATTGCTCCGGCGTTGACGAGTTGCTGACGATTATCATCTAAAACTGGTTTCAATAAACTGAACTTGAAAATATTGATAAAATAAGAAACGCACCTGAATGGGTCATATTGAGCAGCGCACCCGTCGCGTTGCGTTGCACCCGCATATCCTTCGACCGTGCAAGGCGCGTCAGTGGTACCAGAGCTCCAGATTTTGCGATCTTCGGCTTATTGTCATCTGCGAGTGCATGAGTGGGCGGACAAGTCTATCAGTTCATCTCGGGAGAAACGCACCGTGCGTCGCCAGGTTCGTGACACATCCAACAGCGTTGCATTGGACTTCGACATTTGGACTCAGCATTTGTCGAATGAGAGGTTCCAGACCTCCGAGCTTGACAATCAGCAGTTTGTTGTCGGCTAGCGCAGCCGCAGACTTAGTGGATGAAAACAACTGGAGGGATAGTCTTGGAAAACATACTGTTGACGGCAAGATTGCCGAGTGCCGCGCTCGCTGCCCGCTGCACCTCCGAGTCGTGGCTGCTCAGGAGGAAGAGGATAGGGTCGAGAGTATCCCGACCCACGGGGCGCACTTCCTTCTCCGTGATCTCGGCGAACGCAAGCGCAGCGCTCCGCTGCAGGTCGACATTGTCTGAGAAGGAGAGTGTGGTAAGGGCCGCAAGCGGGGACCCAGTGAAGAAGTTGGTGGTCGTCCGGTCTGTGCAATATACACCCGATGTCGGGAGACGGCGCATCACATTGAATTGAGATTGAAAAGGCAGGGAGAAGGCGAGGGATGTTAGACCCGACGAGCCAAGTCCAGTCACCGAGTCGAACGACTCACTCTCGAGATACTGTAGCAAATCCGCCACCGCCTCACGTTCATTCTCCAACAGTAGCGGCTCGTAGGCGTGCGACCTGCGCGAATGGACTGCGGAGGGTGAATCACACAAAATGTGAGTGAGTCTATAGATCCGTCTCCCAAACCTCGACAGGAGGAATAGGGAAGAAATGGAAATAAACGCACAGCAAGAGTCGCAGCAGCTACTTACGGCGTTGCCCATGATGAGTTATAACGTCGCAGGGACGGACAGAAGAGGACGAAAGGTGTGCGGAGGAGATGGTTCGACAGTGGCGAAGGCGGCGACGAGGAGAGTAACGCGGTCGCCAGAAAGAGCATCTGTCTAACTGCCTAAACGAGAAATGCATGGCTTACCGACGACACTCAAAACCCTGTCGGAAGAGAGAGAGNAAAAAAAAAAAATATAGATTGCGTACAAGAGAAAAATGACCGACGAGAAATATTAATGCTAGCTGTAAAACAGTCAAGAGATCTTATTCTGTCTTTTGCCGTTTACTCTCCTTCTTCCCAGAGTCTTCTCCAGCCGCTGCCTTCGCAGCTTTCTTCTCTGCCTTCCTTCGTTTTCTCTCTGCCCGCTCCTCTTCAGTCTCCTTCTCATCTCCACCTTTTTCGCTGACCGCCATCGAGACATCGCCATCCTCAGACCTCTTCTTGTGCTTCTTCTCTTTCTTCTCCNTTTTTCTTCTTCTTCTCGTCTGAACCCCCCTCCTCGGCAACCGCCATAGACTCGTCGCCGTCGCCGTCGCCGTCGCCGACCTCAGCTATCTCAGACTTCCGCTTTCGCTTCTTTTCCTTCTTCTCCTTCTCGGGGCTCACACCTTGTTCAGGCTCCTCAATCGATTTTACTGGTTCATGTCCTACAGCAGGTGTAACAGTCGACGGACCAGCAGCGGGATTCTATTTTTTTTTTTTTTTTTTTGGAAATATATCAGTCGCTATCACATAAGCAATTTTCATCAAATCAGCATCCCTTACCTCCCGAGTGTAATCAACGTAGTCTCGACTCCATTCTGCCGGCGTGACACCTACGAGTTTCTCACCATGCTTTCCCAGCTTGCCGTCCTTGACCATCTTTTTCTTCTCGAGGGCCTTTGGCCCCAGCCCCCAGCGGCGAGGGTAGGTGTCACGCTCCATAATGCACCGTTTCACCTTGGCCACCACACCGTGGTCGCATGTGGCCAGATCGACCGTCGTCATCTGCGCAATACCAAGAGCAATCGCCTCGCCCTTGGTGGTCATGAGTACAACCTCCTCGTGGAGGGCGATATCGTTCTCATAACGCAGGAGACCAGGAATCATGAGCTTTGCGCCGTAGCACACCGCGTTGACTGCGCTGTCTTTCACTACGATGCGCTTGTATCCCACTAGTAGGCATTCAAGGGGACGGATGACACGACGAAGGTACGACTCTACGGACAAGAAGCACAAAAATGGTTCTCAGTAACGCGAGCGCGCGGGACACGGAATGCACAAACGTATTCACCGTCTCGTGTGTTGTCATACATCCATTGCGCGTCCATGACATCGTGCATGGTGACCATCTCATCGTTTTCACTCATAGCGCCGCTCCGCACACGTCGCAGCTCCTGCATGTGTCCACCGACACCCAACACCAGTCCAAGATGCACACAGAGTGTCCGGATGTACGTCCCCGCCTCACAGCTCACCCAGAACACAGCAAGATTCCTCTTCTCGTCAAACTCGAGCAGCTTGGACTCATAGATCGTCCGGACGCGAAGCTGGCGTTTGACGGCAGAGATGAGAGGAGGGCGCTGGAAGAGCGCACCCGTGAGCGTCTGAAGCGCACGGGGAAGAGCAGCCGGCGTCTCCAAAGCGGAATGGAGCCGGAGAACGCAAACGTATTCTTTTCCTGCAGAGCATCTATGAGTGTCATTTCTCAATTTAAATGAATAAAGTGCATGTACCTGCTCCCTGTTGTGATTTGACCAGCCTCGTTGCACGGTCAATACATACGATCAAGCAGCCCGTCACTTTCGGATCCAAAGTGCCGCTATGGCCCGTCTTCTCCACACGAAGAATACGACGCAACCAAGCGACAACCTCATGCGAAGAAGGGTTGGACGGCTTGTCAAGATTGATGACGCCAGACCTGACCAAAAAAAAAAAAAAGCGCAACATGTTTTTATAACTTTCGTTGGACGACTCTAGATAACGCACTTGATATAAGTCTGGATATCCCGTTTTAACGGACTGCATCCTGTCGGGATAGGTG
>SGPK01000135.1:0-52326 GCA_004802695.1 Phellinidium pouzarii
CTCTTCCCGCCCACAGCTCCCGCTCTCGCCAACCGCATTGCAGGCCACACGCCCTGCACCCCCTGCGCCGCAGCGCCCGCTACTTACCGCTGCGCGTCCCGCTCCACCCGCGCCGAAGCCTGCGTTGCCGGAGCACACGCCGTCCTCGCAGGATTTGCGTATGCGTGCGAAGGCGCAGGGTCCTCAGGAGCGCGTGGACGTGCGCCCGCCCGGGTCAGAATACGACCAGCCTATCCCGCAGAGGAAGGACTCGCTGCCGTCGCGCGATGCGGAGCGGCTCGACCGCGAACGCGATGACCGGCAGCGTCCACAGATCACACCATCTAAATCATCGCCCGCGACTTCTGTGCCTGCGACACATCCCGTTACTGGTGCGGCGGGCTCCACAGTCGGGCCACCACCCGTCAAACCACTGCAGACAACGAAGAAGCTTCCGAAGGATCATGCCCAGCAGCCTGCGACAATCACTGTCACCGCTCCTACGGACGAATCGGCAATCGGGAGCATCGCTGCTGCTGCTGCAGCTCTTGAAAAGCCGAAAGAAAAGGAACGGCGGATCAGCACGATGTCAGAGGGACAAATAATGGAGAAGCTGCGTAGTGTTGTGAACTCTGAGGACCCGAAGGCGCTTTATAGCAAAATCAAGAAGATCGGGCAAGGGTGTGTTGTTTATTTATTACATATATCGGAGCTAATTATTGAAGTTANTTTTTTTCCTGCGTGGTCTCGTATAAAGAGCGTCCGGACATGTTTACGTTGCAAAGGCTCTTCCGACGGGTAAGAAGGTTGCTATTAAGGAGATGGACCTCTCGCGCCAGCCGCGCATAGAACTCATCGTGAATGAGATTCTCGTCATGAAGGAGTCTCAGCATCCGAACATCGTGAATTTCCTGGAGAGTTATCTGGTTAGAAATAACGAGCTCTGGGTCGTCATGGAGTATATGGAGGGTGGTGCGTTGACCGATATCATTGAAAACAATACGTTAGAAGAGGAGCAGATCTCCAGTATTAGTTTTGAGGTATGCTTAGCTCAAAATCAAAGTGCAAAATACTAATCGATGATATTCAGACTTGCAAAGGATTGAGCCATCTTCATGAACAGCATATTATTCATCGTGACATTAAGTCAGATAATGTCCTTCTAGACGCGCAAGGTCGCGTTAAAATCAGTAAGCATATACATCAAAAGGTTCTGTACTGTGAAGTTGACTTAATGGTTTAATCAACAGCGGATTTCGGTTTCTGTGCCAAGCTTACGGACCAAAAGTCGAAGCGCGCGACGATGGTAGGTACGCCATACTGGATGGCCCCGGAGGTCGTCAAACAGAAGGAGTACGGCGCGAAGGTAGATATTTGGTCGCTGGGCATCATGGCGATCGAGATGATCGAGTGTGAGCCACCATACCTTGACGAAGAACCGCTCAAGGCGCTTTATCTCATCGCGACCAACGGCACACCGACACTTAAGAAACCCGATGCTCTTAGTCGTGAGCTGAAGAGCTTTTTAAGTGTGTGCTTGTGCGTCGACGTCAAGAGCCGAGCATCAGCGAACGAATTACTTGAGGTATGTCTTCTTTTTTGGCTAACAGAGAAAGAATATATACTAACGATCTCCTGAAATCTACTCGAATTAGCATGAANTTTTTAAAGAAGGCTTGCCCACTTTCAGGTCTGGCACCCTTACTTCTCTTCAAGACACGGCCAGCATCGTAGACACTTAGGCCCAACGTTTTCCGTTTGATTTTCTCCTTGGGGTTTTTTGATGCAATGTGGGCTGTCTTTGACTGTCTCCTGGTTCATCATTCCCGCTCCTAATTCATTTTATCACTCACCTTTCCTCCTCCTTCCCCCTTTTCCCGACCTACCTCTNCCCCCCCCTTCTAATCCTTTCTTTTCGTCTGTTTCATTCGTTTTCTTTCCGTTTCTTATCTTTCTCATTGTTCTTTCTAGTCCATGTGCTGCTCGTTATGATTTATGTAATGATACGACTCGGAGAGTTCTTTGCTCCTTCTTTTCCTTGTCCTGCTTGCTGCCAGCGCATCTTCCATGGCATTTGCTGGCAGATAGGTTGTACTACGAATAAAATGTTACGTATTTACATAGTTCGAGAGTGCGTGTGGGATGAATGGAATGTCTGGGTTTTCAAATGCTTAGCCGGATTGTTTAGATGGAGTCATGCCGTATAAACTGTGTCGTATAGATTGCTTCTTTTCCTAGTAATTTTGGATACACATTAAGTATTGCTCCCGTCTACAGAGACCGATGCTTATACGGTCTAATGGTCTGACCGGTACTCAATAATCGGACGTGCCCTTCTTGCTTCGATATATGGTCCAATAATTATGCTATCGATAATGCATTATGCAACGAATGTACAGCAACTCCTACTCTACTACATACACATACACAGTTCCGGAGGGTGAGAACACATCTATCATATTTAGAAATGCAAGGGGGAAGGCATAAGCTGGGCATAGGGGACATGTGTAGCATGGAATAAAATACCAAGTTAAAGTTAACAAGGATTAAACCAAAATATTATAGTACAGACCTTACAGTATATACTGTACACTGTCATTTTACCGCCATCACTAATAGACTCCTCTAACATCAACAGCAATCAAGTACCAAGAAATCCACAAGACACAGCAGACGAGAAATCATACACACAGAGTATTTGACACAATAATAGCAATCCACCTTGACGAATATGTTGTATCTATAAGGGTAAGAAAAAGAATAAAATAAAGGAGTGAACCGGCAATAGTCAAGTATTTTTCCGGGAGCCAGGATCTTGGATGTTTCGCTTGCGTTGAATACGATGGATGATTAGAATGCAGGGTGCAAAATTGACAAGAGCGTTTTAGATTTACTAAAACTTGCCCAGGACGAGAACTCGGTAGAGCGCGTTGGCATCCTCGTATTGCGCGTGCGCGAGCGCGAAGTGAACCATCTCAACGGAGTCAGCATCCGAGCTCGGGTCGACAAGGCCAAGCTTAATGAGCGAGTTGTAGAAACGGCAGAGCTAAATTAGAAAGAAATTTGTTCAAAAATATTCCCTGGCTATAAGAGGAAAAAGATGGTGAGATAAACAGACATTTTGTACGCCCTTCCCAGCGCGATCGTCGCTGATGAGGCCCTCTATCGCTTCCCTTTCTGACCGTTCAACCCAGCCGATAGCATTGAATATGAAAGCACCAAGGATCTCGGTCCGCGTAAGATCAGCGATGGTCGTCCTCATATTGCTATTGGTGTACTGATCAGCACCGACATCGCCAGCGCGCTCGTTCCTGTCTATGGCGAGTATCGATGTCGGATCGCGCAGTAAACGACCGATGACATCGAAAGACGGTAGTGTCGGGGGAAGCTGACGGAGGACCTCGAGGACATCCATTCGTGCAAAGTAGGTATTACGGGTGGCACTTGGACTATTGCTTAAAAGCGACACAATGAGCGGGTGCCCAAGGGCTGGGTTGAGAGCAATCAATGGTGGAAGTGAGTGCAAAGCAATGAGCGATTGCGGCACGAAGCGAGGTAGACAGGAAGCAACCATCTATTACATTTGAGAAATAAGTCAGACATAATACTATATTTTGAATCTGTCGTGAACTCACCCTTTGCTCATGCAATGTCAATACGCGCTGGCACGCAGCGAGCAGAAGACGCATTCCTTGTTCTATGAGATCAGACATATATTCGTCACTATTTTTACTTCCGCTGCCATTCTCGATGGGAGTGCGTGCCGCCGATGGAGCTGGAGAGATCCCACTAGTGAATATGGAGGAAGGCTGCTGCCTCAAAATTTGTGATCTAAGATATATGTCGGTCAGTCAGTCGACACATATGAATAGCTTCTTACGTCTCGTTCAAGTAGTCATCCTCTCTGGTAAGAGTTTCATCTACTGTCAACTGGGAGGCACGCAGTTTTGGTGGAAGTGGTGAATGCGCGAGTGTCGTGGGCGAGTATGGCCCAAGCTGCCATAATGAAAAAATTGAGTCAAAATTTGGCAGTGAAGAAAAACGAGGAATACGTAAGAATACACACGTCGTTTCCATCGCCCTTGAGTATCTTCCACAACACCCACACAAGCTGCTCGTTCTCGCTAACGCCACCACGCTCCGCTTCAACCCTTGCCCCCTCCCTCTCGCGTAGGAACACTTCCACGAAAGCACTTCGGAACGGGTTGATTGCGATTGGATGTGACGCGTACAGAAAATACAGTATGTGTGCGGCTAGTATGCGCCGTGGCGTCTGCAATAATCCATCGAAGGAGCGTCAGCCACTGTGGTTCACGAGGCTGTATATGCAGCATAAGTATTTCGACAGAAAGCTGACGGACCTCAGAGCGACCCGACAGCAGTGGAAGGAGAATGTCAAGTGCAACACCAAACCGACTTGTGGGCTGCACAAGCTGTACGAATGCCTGGGCAGCAGCCGTGCATGGTATTCCGTGTGCATGAGCAAGAAGGTGCGCCACAGACACACGTATGGGGTCTGCAGCCGGAGGCGGGGCAGAGATAGGCAAGGGACGGTAAGTAGCTGTCTGCATCGCGCACAACAAGCACTGATGAGTGTCAGTGAATGAGCGGACGTGCTACGCGCCCATGCGCGTTCTGAGCAGCCTGAGTGAGTCTGATACTTCGCTTACTCTAGACTCACTTTGCTGTTATTTGTTCCAATTTCCATTCTTGGATTATACACGGTCAAAATGCGTTGACCTGTTCAACTGGTATAGGTCATGTAATAAAAATAAAAATAATAATAATAATAATAAAACACCACGATGTGCGCTGCAGAGCACTTAAAATGTCTTGACGGTGACCATCACTTTAAAGGAAAACAAGAGGATTTGTGCGAACGCCCAGGTGCGATTCACTGCCACGTCGATCTTTTTTTTTTTTCACGCAAATCCTTGGCAGGCCTGAAACCTGAGACTGACTCGTAGAATACACTCTATTTATTCTTCCGGACATGCAAAAAGTAGAATATGCGATTGGAGTGTATATGTCCCCTTACTGTATAAAGTGCAACGTATGCGGAAAGCAAGATCAACTGGAATAAAGAGAAAAAAAAACTTTGGCGTGCGCGTAGGATAGAAATGCATGTGTCTGAGAACAATATATGAACAAGGTTTCGCAAGATGGAGGTATTCGTGTAGACTAAACAAAAGAGGATATGCGCTGAAGACTGATTGTGGCAATACAACAGACGTAGATGTCCAAAAGTTCGTTTGTGCGGATTGAGTTTGTCGTCATGTGAGTTCCCATTCCAAGGTATGTAGTAGCGATGACACATTGACGTTGTAGGAGGACATCATGAGGCGAGAAGAGCTTGAAGATGTTGCTTTAAGCCAAAAAAAANTTGGACATGCAGGCAAAGGCGATGAATGGTTAGATGAAAGATGCGATGACTTTGAATTACGTTTGAAGGGCGTTGCGAAGAAGCAGATGCAATGAGATGTAGTGCGAGAGCGGGGTATGAGAAAGGTGCAAAGAGACTAACGAGGAGAAAAGAGGAGGTATTGATACATGAACCGACGACGTTGTGACAGATGAGGCTCAGAGATGCTAGATTTTGAGCTCCTTGAATCCACGAACATCTACGCGGCCGGTTCCATTTTTAGACCACTCTTTATTTGCGCCTTCCTCCTTCGTCTTCACCGGCACTGACGCAGGTTTCTTAAACCGTCCGCCAGGAACGATGATCTTTCCCAGACTGACCTGTCTTGGTTTCACAGAAGTAGACGTATGTATCCCGATCGCTGAGCGAGGTTTCGGCAGACCGAGTACTTTACGTTGGCGTCGAGTAAGCGGCTTGGCTGGGATTAAAGGAGAAGGCGGGACTACAACCATCGATGGCGGAGGTGTCGCAGCCGGTGATGACAAAGTCGAGCTCGAATCCGCAGAGGAAAGCAGACTTGGCGTGTCAGCATCAGGATCGATATCTGTGTCGATCTTCGACTCTCCTTCCGCACTATTGGTATGTCGTTGTCCTATGTTACTGCGCGAGCGTTTAGCTTCGCCCTGCGAGTCTTGCGCTGCTTCTTCCGTTCCATCATAAGCGCGTTTGGGAGAGCGGTTGCTGCGTAGGCTAAGTCTCGTGGCAGGTACACGCCGGTTATTGTCCGGAGCACAGTTGTAACCTGGTACTGGAGGCACAGAGAGTGAAGACGATGCAGATGTAGAGGCTTCGGATGAAGGAGATAGAGACGAGGACCGTGAGAGAGGAAGAGGGATGCCTGTCGGCGATGAGAGCCCTTCATCAGCCTCTTCAATATCATCTTCCAATAATGAACTCTCAACGGAGCTTTGCGAAGACTGCGGGACCGAAGACTTTCCCTTCACCTTTCCCAGTACCGGATGACTACCGGCGGGTTTCTCAACAACGTAAGGAAACCCACTGTGGGGGCCCGTAAGGTTACGCACGGACGAGAAGTGCTCCCAATCATGATACCTGACAATAAATCAGTGATTAGATAAACAAGGAGATAAGAGGAAATTCGTAATAAAACCGCAACATACGCTACAAAAACTGCACCGAGAGACGAGTTCCCTTCGCCATCATTATCCGCAGTCCGCTTCGCTTTCACGTCTTTCCTTTTATCACGCCGTACTCTTCGCGCGTCGCGATCGTTAACTGATGCTTCAGGCGTTGCGGGAACTTGCTCGTCAACAGGCGCCTCAGATTCAGTTGGAGACAGATCGGCGCCTGATGTCCACTCGATGATATAGACAAGGCCAGGTTGAATGACCTTCACGTCACGCCTCTTTAGATGGGCAAAGGCTGTCAGTTCCAAATGACCGCCATAAGTACCTACGGATATTAAGATACGGCTCAGATTCTATATCGGAGATGACTAGAATAATCTTAGACAAAACGATGCATTACCTGGCTGCCGCATACACCTGAGGTGCACGTCCAAGCCACGTTCGTCGTCGACGAAGGGTGCATATCGCTGCTTATGCACCTCCATCCAGCTGCAAACCTCATCGCGGAGTTTGAGATGCTGCGAGGGCGAGCCATAGTATTGATCGGAGAGAGCGCGGAAGAGGCAGTTGCCGTCGCCAAGCGTGGGCGCGGCGTACAACCCGAGCGCGCGAAGTTGGTCGTTGAGCAGCTGCGTATTCTGAATAGGATCGGAGACCAGCTAAGGACATTAGAGAAAAAACGATGTATTCGAATGTCAGACACTGTGGGTATAGTCTGGTCATGCCCATGCAGAGACTGAGTACTGACTGCTGCACCCTTGTTCTGCCTTGTACGCGTGCGTGCTGGAGTCGTGGCACCACATCGCAATCATGAAGGTAAGCGATCTGCTTGCACACAGCGATAATAACAATGGCCCGACAGCTACTCACTCTGTCTCAGAGGTGCTGCGTGGCGTTGGTGCCTCTTCGCCATCGTGATAAACAGCGAGTAGAGGGTGGCGTCGATGAGCGTCTTTCAAGGCCACGCACAAAGAGGCACGTTCGGGGTCCCAAGAACAAGACCCCGGAAACGGAAGCAATCCCAAAACGGACTTGAATAAAACTAAGTATTATTATTGAGTATTAATATTGTTAAGTACAATCGTTAGTGTTAGCCATCAATAATAATAAGTCTTTTGATTGAAAGGTTTCAGCACTTTTGCAAGCGCACTGCCCCTGAGCCTCAGAACCAAATTCTGTTCGGTCAGATATTGGGCATAGTTTCGCCAAGCTACCGCGCCTTTGCTGACTTTCTGCATTTCCTGTCCAAGAGCATCATCCACCCCATTCATCGAGTCACTCCACCCAAATTTGCCCTTTTCGAGCGTAGACATGCTGCCCACAACGAAAAGTGCGCGCTTCGCACGCGTCAGCCCCACATTCAGACGTCGTCGGTCCGCGAGGAAGCCTATATGACCAGACGGATTGTTGCGCACAGTTGAAAACACAATAGCATCTTTCTCTCTTCCCTCAAATCCGTCGACAGTCTTTATTTCGATATTTGCAATCTCGACTGCTCTGTCTTGTCCAAGGCTCTCAATAAAGTGCTTCTGCATGTCCTTCATGAGCAATCGCGTGAGGACACCTATTTGTGACTTGTAAGGAGCAATGATGCCTATATTCTCCCCAAGAAGATCCTTTCAGAATAGAAAGTTGAATATGGACAATATTCGAGAAAGTGAAGTCCGAATACCTTATTTTGTCGAAGAAGATCCTCTACGATGCTGCAGATAATGTATCCCTCCGTCCAGTTCACTCTACTCTTGCTTTTCGTAGCCTCAGGTCCTTCGTGATCAATAAAGATCACTGAGGGCCGATGACCAGTCTCTGGATTGGCGACCAAATGAGAAGACGAGAGAGGCATGAGCGTGGGCATAACCTGTCCTGCATTTACTGTCCCATCAAGTAACATCAAGTCGTAAAATTCCGAAGAAGGGAAGGCTGAGATGTTCGGATGCATACGGTATTGGGTATCCAACATGATCGAAGGAACGTCTTGAGAGGCATCAGTTGCCTGAAGTCAATTCTACTAACACGAATACGTACTGCCTTCTTCCGTTAGCCGCTCAAACAAGCTAATGGCCAGACCACCATCTCGGGCTTTTGGACTCACGACGACAGGCGGTAACTGCTTGTGGTCTCCGATAAGCGCGAGATGTTTGCACTACTGTAAATCAGTATTTTGAAGCCAGACTTTTCTGGAACTAGTTTTTCGTACCCCTTTTACTATAGGAATGAGGCACGCGGGCTCCGTTGACATAGATGCTTCGTCTAGGAAAACCACAGGGAAATCGACTACTCTTAAGTCGTACGAGGCAGATCTCACGCATGTAGTGCAAATCTGACGGTATTTCGTCAACGCCAAATGGAAGGGGAGGTCGTCCTAAAATTACTCACTACGTCTGCCTTCATGATGATATCGCGGACGATCGTCTGCCTGACCCTGTATTCCTGCATCGCACGGGATGCTCTCTTAGCCTCGAGGGACTTTAATTCCTTATCCATGTTTTCTTTGAGCAAATGAATACATTGATCTATCCTGTGATAAGAAAATTTGCTCACCAAGTCGCTGCGAAAATGTTGACCTCTCTTTCTTCTTCAAAGCTTTGATTTTAGCCTCCAGATCGCGTATAGCCTTAGTCACCTCTTCTTTTGCTTCTTTACATTTGGTATATGCAGGCTTCTCCACGTGATTCTCGAACTGATGCTGAAACATGTAATCCTCTAGTCCAACTTTCTCCTTGCCCTCAAAGCCTACACGTAATGGTTTTAATCCGTTAGCGATAAGACTTTCAAGGAGGTTGTCAACAGCAACGTTCGTATATGTGCAGACAAGTAGTGGGTGTGGAACTTCGAAATGGCCCTTCAGCAGTTTGATGGTTTCGACAATCGTTTTCGTCTTCCCAGTGCCCGGCGGTCCCTGCACTAGACTAATACGTTCGCCAATCATCGTCGCCATTGCCCGCACCTGCGATGCGTTCAAACCATCTAATTCTGGATCTCCTTCCATGACCACAGGATTTGGTTTTTGGTAGCGCTGCGCCCAACTCCGTATAAAGCAATCCTCACTGAAAACACCGTCAAGTTGTGGTTTTCCACCATTGCTCCCTAGTCTGCTTGCATGGTCTAATTGCGCGCGGCTGAGATAATGTTTTTCAGAGGGATCTTGCAAATGATGTGGGGACGACACGTGAACGTCGTTGTCACTAATGGGAGCGAAAGACTTGAGGAGGACATCTACGAGTTGTGTTCCTTGAAGCATTAACTCCCGATTACCCGGTACATTTTCCAGATCCCTTTCAAGAGCTTCTGAATCGCAATGCAGTTGCTTTATGGCACTGCGCATTCGCTGATAGATAGCACTTGACGCCCCAAGATCCAGTCTTCAGTCAAAACAAGACGCTGATAAGATTAGAAAACTGAATTTAAACTCAAAGTTCCCACCTCCAATACCCATTCGCTATCTCGGAAAAGTTTTCCTCGAAGGTTACATCTATCAATTCCGGCTCGATGTTTATGACACTGCCCCTATACGCGTTCTCCTTTAAGGGGTCGATACGCGACACGATGACTTGTGCTCCATAACTGTTTTGCTTTCAGACGAGTACAAAGTCCAGAGAGAAATTACGCACGTGAAACTATGGGATGGTAATTTGCCCAACGTTTTAAAACGTGCAACTTGCCGACCTAAACTCGTCTTTTTGGGGGCAAACGAATGAAGCCCAGTCAAGCAATAGCCCTCCTTCTTCAGCCTCTCCAAACCCCAGTTTTCGAGACGATCATTAATGAGCTTCTCTTCAATAGCTTGTTCAGCTGCAATCAATGGGATGAACCTTGAGAGATATGTCAGAAGGCTGGCAAAACAAAAACACTGCAAGGTTGCCTACCGGTCTGCGTACGCGTCTATGTGCTGCTTGAACTGAGCTTTTTTAGGTATGTTTTCGCATTGTCTTCGGCTGACGTATTTCAATGTCTTTTCTTTCGGTATCACTCGAGATAACGCCCTTTTCCTCCAGTCGAATCTCGGAGGACCAACCGAATCAGATTTCAGCTGAAGTTCCCCCTCCAATTCCCCCTGTCGCACCCATTCCTTCTGAGCCTTCGTCAGCACGCGAGGTTGAACGGCAGTGGCAGCGCTCGTAGACGCAGCGCGCGCATTCGAGCAAGAAGCACCGCCGATAAAGGCTCGAATGCGCGCAACTGTTTCTTGGTTCACAGGCCTCTTTCTGGAGAATTCAGCAGNAAAAAAAGCGCGGTGATGCTGAGTGCGCGTCCGTGCGAGCAGCAGTCCGCCAAGCACAAGAGGAGTACAGCGCCAGCTTGACGAATGCAGACTACAGAGAACGCGTCGAGGAGCTGGTCAACAAAGAGATATACGAGTAAATTTACATTTCATTACGTAATTGTGTATATCAAGAAAACGTCGATCCCTCAAGTCTGGCCGTAGTGGGAAGCCCGAAGGTGCTTTTATTTGCCAACTGCCGGGCAGATTAATATTGGCACTGCGTCGGTTGGCAGAATTGGTACAACTTGGAAAAATTTGGCAGAGGCCAACAAGCTTCACAGTAGATTTTTTGCTATTTTTAGCTCTAGTTCTGCTGAGATCATGATATATTACAATATTGATATGTCTGTCCTAATATAGACATACACTACCATATCTGGATATATCTGCTTACATATCCAATTATTTGCCACTACTTCTAGGGTTCAGAAGCAGAAGTGAAATGGCAGAATAATATTAATAGCTGACTTCTGCCCACAACACTACCAGCGACTCACCACCTCACTTAACGTCAAAATATGGGTTTTTTTTTGCTTTTTCCAGATTTGTTTTGAATTTGATCGGATAAACGAGAAAACAGTCTGCACTGTCTTATATAACTATTAGCCATCGAGTCCTCGCGATACTCGCAGACACGAAATTCACTTCAATTTCCCTAGATATGACGATCTCAGACCGTTTCAAAAACCAAATAACTTAGACGATAAGGACGACTCGGAAAAAGTGATTTTTATCAGTTGTTTCGGTCGAACACGTCAATGTACTACTACTGTATCTTCCGTAGGACATTCATTGACTGCTGAATCTCAGTCAGTTATTCTAACTGGGCTCTCCCATCGCTGACAAGTGTATGCCAGATGCTACGCTCATCGCAACTGCCATGGCACTAACATCCCCAACCGTCTTTTTACCCACTGATCAACGTCTATCGCCCCCTGGCCTGGCCATCTACGTCACCCCGTGAGCAGAACAGCACCTAATCTCGACGATCCCTCGGCCCTTCTACTTACATTCAGTCTCCAAGCTGATATCAATCTCATATGGATGCCTCCGTCGCACATTTGTCGTCCAGCGCTCTACAACCGGCCCGAGCAACTGAATGAACATTTCAGAAAGAACACCGCTCTTACATGTGAATTGACTCTCTGAAATGGAAACTCCGATCGCGAGTTCAGGACGCAGAACGCAACACTCGGACATGCAGAGATGTCCTTAGCGACCGACCTGCGCTTGCAGTCATCTATACATATAAAAGATGCGACTGGTCTTTATTTTTTTTTCTCGCCGATGCAGGGATATAGATTCATCAAAATCGTCCCGATCATGTCTGGCCAAGAGCTGTCCGAGCTGGTTTTCAGATGATGAGAGCTAAACGGACGGACCTCGTCGGTGTCCGCTCTAACAACGAACAAGCAAGCAGCCTCTTCTAAGTATAAAAGAGGTCGGCGACACTGAGCTCATAGGTATCATTATAGAGAATTCTCGACGAACGTAGCGAATGCAGAGCGCGCGAAATATGAATCCAAATTGATAGTGATAGTGATATCGCGTGGTGTACATATTATAAGGCTAATTCATCTAGTCCTAAAATAACGATAGAAAAAGCAACGTATAAACATCCGGAGTGTACATGAATCCGAGTCGAGTTATTGCCGAGAAAAAGAAAAGAGNAAAAAAACCGTCCAACACGATGTTTGAATAAAAATACAGGTGCAAGAGGAAGGGCCGAGGACTAGCATCATCTAAATGATAATGGAGAGCAACACGTGGGTTATTTAACGGAAGCCATCGTCAAAGAAATCGTTAGACATGGGAACACAGGAAAGATGAAAAAGAAGGAAAGAGACCACATGCACATAAACGCTCCCACATTGACTGCGGGAAAACGTCACAGACATGCAGGCCATGTGGGTTTCGACAATTACAAACCAAAAGGCCAAAAGACAAGCAACCGAGCGAGGCCGTGGGGAGGACAAGTTGTCAGTGCCCAAAAAAACCCGCTTCCAAGCACCAATTCTGTTTCCGAGTCGTCGCAAGCAGGCACGGAAAAAAAAATAAGACAATGAGCCGCTTTTCGCGGAACAAGTCTGCATTATGCACTCTGCATAGGGCACAGGGAGAGATATTCGTCAGCTTCTCCCTCCCTCCCTCGGCATCGTCTTGACCCTGCCGTTCGTTATCGTCCGTCCACGCACAACCACGCCCACGACAGAAAGCGTTGTCACACCTTTACTTTCAAATACCGTTGACACGCGATGCGCGCCGCGAACGCAAACCCAGCGCCCGCTACGAGCATCGCACCTCCAAAAAATTGTGCCCATAGGTACCTGAAGTCCCCTGAGTCCGACACACTGGGGCCGTCGTGCGAGCGCAGAGCGAGCAAGGCGCCGGCTATAGGCGGTCCAGCAAGGATGCCTATTTTTTTTTGTTAGCCATTATTGTTTTGCTGTTATTATGATATATAACTGGAGAGCAGNAAAAAAATGTGATTTACCAGGTGCCATTGCAGCCATGAACATGCCTGTGCGTGTGCCAATCAGAGAGTGGTCTGCTGTAATCTGCGCAACACACGAAGAGGCGATTGAGGAATAAGAAGCCGAAGATACACCAAAACTAGAATAAGATATTAATTAGCTGACCACCCCTATGGTTTTATATTTCAAATGTCGCGCTTACATGACAGCGAAAACAAGCGTTTGAGCTATGCTCATCGCAGTTGTCCATATTGCAAAGACTGCGATCGCCTGTATAACAGCGACAGGGACAACTGTATTGAATCGTCCAAACTACAAGCCAAACATATTCAAATAAAGCATCCTCAAATAAGCATCCTCTATAATTCATGACAGGGTATTTGTTAAAACCTACTCGATCTGCAATATACCCACTGCCAATCCGACCTATTACTCCGGCGGCATTCATAACCGCGATAGAGTAGAAAGCGAGATTGGCACTCGAGCCGCGGCTCAGCATGAACAGCTCAATGTACCAAAACGGCGTGTAAAGTCCTGCGGACATACCCCCCGGAGCAGATAGATTCTTAATTCAGTGCAAACCAAAAAAGAAAAAAGAGGAGACCAACCAAAAGCAGAGAAGAATCCGCTGAGCGAGTGCATGAGAAACCTAACGTCCTTGTACGCGCCTAGGTCGAATATTTTCTTATCTTTCGAGGCCGGCATGCGCTCCTTGATGAACGGGATACTGATCGCCTGCAAGACAAACATAACCAGTGCCATGGCACGCACAGACCATGCGAATCCGATTTTGGCGAAGAGCTTGGAAAGCATGATAGGGAAGATAATGCCGCCGAGTGACGAGCCAGCAACAACGATGCCAAGAGCTATGGCTCGCTTAGCGCGGAACCAATGTGCAGGAATTACGAGCTGGGGAAAGTAGTTAACACTGATGCGAAGGACCTATTCGAAAGGGGAATAGCGAAGGACGAGATTAAAGCTCACCAAGGGATAAAACCTTGGTAATAGTTCGCGCGATGAGCAATNAAAAAAAGGGCCAACAAGATTGAACGCACTGTAAAGCTATCCCCAGGCCCAAACCCACGCCTTGTGATAGGAATATTTGATAGTACTTAGTCGATAGCGAGAGCATAATAGTGCTGAAAGCGGAAAGAATGCATCCGCAAGTGAGAAGGCCCTGACGAAAAGAAAATAATAATAATAAAACTCTGCAGCCACCGCAAAGCTGATATTAAAGAGTGTCTCACCCTCGCACCATGAACATCAAACACCCTCCCTAAGATTAAACCGGAAATATAGAGCAACACAATTTGCACACTCCCAATCCATGAGATATCAGAAGCGCTGTGAGAGCTAAGTTGGTGGTCGGCATAATAAGTCTGGAAGATGCCGAATGCATTCACTTGTCCTGTTGCTTTTGTGGGCAATGAAGACAACAGGCAGAAAATCAAGGGGCTCACCGAACGCGGTCAGAGAAATAAGTGTACACCCAGCTACATTGCTCCAAGCCTCCAAACCGCCGTCCGGAAAGGTAATCTCGGGAATGCCACTAAAATTGACGTCCTTCGTTTGTACGACGTCTACAATTTTTTCGGCAGCCTTCTCCAGTGCTGTAGGATCGCTCTCGTCCCTCGCCGTTTCAATGTCTACTTCCTGTCGAACAGGAACATATTAACATAAGGACAGAACCTCCTACGAGCCACACAACACGACGAAACGCACAGCCTGGTCCTGAGCCAGAGATTTGACAGACACGGAGGCAGGCGAATGTTCCTCTTGTAAAGATACTCTAGGTTTTGACGACACCATGGCCTTCTCGTCGAGAGTGGCCCAACTTGTAGAGCTCGAGCTCCCCTTATTGCTCAGGTCGAAAGCCATGCAAGATGGGGAGAAAGGGGTGTTTTGGAGAACACGCGAACCCGGTCTTTAATGGTGGAGGCGCAACGTGGAGGGGTTGAGCGTCTGAGGCGGGATGGAGAGTTGAAGAGATAAGCGGCCGTTGTGGAATTCCTGAAGGAAGGAAAGCGAGACGGGACGGGACGCAGCGATGCCCTGGAGCAGAGCTTCAGACGAGCAGTCGCACTAAAGCCGAGGGAAGAAAGTTGGACAAGGACCACGTCGACGAACGATCCTCGGATTTCCATGGACCACAGAGAGCAGTGATCTGATCACTGGCGTGTTCACCGGCTGTCCACATCACAGTGAGTATGAATGAACGTTCATATTGACTTGCTGCGAAATCTTCGGAAATTGGCATGATATGATCGCTCAGACAGGCTACGCGGGTGTACTTCAAGAGTGTGCATTTCAGAAAATAGCAAGGAACGTCGCAACGTCGCGTCGCGGATAGCTATTTGTACTCAAATTAATATTGAATATTGTGTACTTTTATTAACAAGTCACACCTGATGTATGGTCATAGGGCAATGGTACTGTATTTTGTAGTCACAGAGACCTTTGTTGATAAAAAAAAAATGGGTTTGTGTCAAAAACAAATTTATCCCAAGCAACCGTCACATTCAATTTATCTAGGATTTTTTAAAGTAATTACTGATTACCAAATTTAGCTATTTTGCACTGTATATGTGTCATCAATATTTCCGTAAGCCGTATCGAATTTAGTATTGCAGGCATTTTTAAAAGGTGGTAATGGTAATGTTGCTGACTGTACATCATAGTAGTTTTACTTTGGAAAATATAAATAATTTATTGAGTCGAAAAAGTGCATATGGGTACATGTGACATATTATTTATATGTTCTGGGTCAGCCCAGGTCAGGGCGGGTCGTAAATGTTTTGAAAAGGCTGACATTAGTATAAGTGTGGCCTGCACTGAAGTATCAACTCTGGTTGTCGGGTCTACCGACTTGGACCCAGATTTGATATAGAGGTTACGTAAGTAAGTGTGTAACAGTGATTAACGTCACGTCACGTATGATCCCCGTTATCGCCGCCAACTGCGGCTACTTCAAGTTTCAACTTCGACTTCAACTACTATGGCCGGGTACGTCGTGTCTTTCCCTCCCAAAGGTATACATTTTACTCAAGTAAATACCTCCGAAACGTAATAATACTTATCAGATTTCCCAACATCGAAGCTCGTTCAACAGCTGCTTCGCTTCTCGACTTTCCAACATCTCACTTAACTTCGAGGGTGTGAGCTAACCTGAGTTCAACTTGTTGATAAGGGATGCATGTCATGATGGGCCATGTCCTCGCCGCGGTCGCGCACTCAGAATCAGTACTACACGCGGAATTAAATTTGCTATGCTCTACTCAGGTTCTACGGTTCTACGGTTGGGTTCCATAATCATGCAAGGGTTCCATCGCTACACTTCAAGCTGATCCACAGAATGCTTCAGTCTTCACCAAGGCTTTCCCTCCACCTCTCGCTGAAGCTTGAAAGGTGGAACTCCCACCTATTTTTTTTTTCTAGTTTTAAAAGACGGGATGAAGCAGCATTCACATCCACTCATCCTGAATCCTGAATGAGGAAAAATAATCGGTGTACGTATGGTGTAACTGTCCTTCGATTGATCACAGCAACCGGTCATTAGCACTGTTCGCAGTCGCTTGCCAAGTATATGCTTGCAGTTTAGCGATTTCAACGACATGCATTGAAGTCGTAGGTCAGCGCCTTACTCCTAAGTGTCCAATTTGTTCTCATCTCAGGAAAAACATCCGCGTCCGAATCGCACATAAGATATGCTCGGTTCGCATGTTGTCCTGTACCATCGGACTGTCCGATACCCGCTGACTCTGTATCTCTGACTCTGCCTTGTATCTCTATCCCATATGCTTACTAAAATCAAGTTTTTTTTTTTCGACGTACGGTCTGATCTTGCAGTATCTATGCCATGCCAGGTTCCTCTTCCGTCATTCAAGAATAGGTGGAAGGGGAGGGGAGAGTTTGACTTAGTAGGCTCAGATCTCATGACTCCTTCACCACGGCCTACGACACCTTCAGTACTCGACAAATAAAGTCCGGTTCCTCGAGCCAACGTTATAGCATGGTGTCTGTCATTAACACTAAACACCACCATCGCCTCCCAGATCATCTTCATAAGTTCAAAGGTCCTTCGAGAAAAGTTAATAATTAAGGTACGTCTTTTATTAAACGCAAAGCAGGAGTCTGATTCCAAGGAACGAGAGTTAACGCTAAGGCCCCTACTATCTAGGTGTGTCTAGTCTTTCAACAGAGAAGGACGGAGGCGCTCAGTGCGCTGGTGTGTTCAAGTAAGCGTGAGTGGTAGTTATGCGTGTATAGTACGCGCGTACGTCACTTAGGTTCATATGACCTCGTGCATCTAGTGTCTTGCTACAAGCCCATCCTTAATACAAGTTCAATCCTGTCCAGCCCCTTCGACTACGACAAAGATAAAAAATAAACTCTGAGTTGCCTTTCCTCTTCCTCTTCTGTCCCTTATATTGTTGTCTTCTCCAGAATCAGATGCATCATGGATCAGAGAATTGAGGGAGAGATGGCGACACGCGGAGCCTAACAACGTCTCAACACCCCCCCCCCCCCCCCGMTCATCTTTATGAACACAGATGTCACCGAGGCTCTTCTTCCCATTGACGAAGGTTATCGAAATCTGAACAGAAGCCTGAGTGCGGACTACGAAAACTAAAAGCCAAGTGTACCTGCCGTCTCCTCGTGACTGAACAGTGGATAGGTCGGAGACGCACTGCATAGTTGTCTCGTAGCTGTCTGACACCCTTGCAGCGTACGCCAGCACCTGAAGTCCCAGAGGGAATTTTCAAACCCAAGTCATTTCCAGCGAGTTCTCAATTCACAAGGGTATGCGATCTATTGCGTGTGAATCTCAGTTGCCAACGTGAGTCGTGAATCATGGATTCTGATGTACTTTAATTTTACGGATGGCATTGCTGAAAGCAGCGATGAAAAGGGATCCTGATTAAAGTATTTTTCCTACGCATACCGCATGCGTAGCTTCATGATATTCGCGATATTACGGATGATTGTCGCGATGGGCAGAAGAAATAAGTCATAGTAAGACAAGGTTGATGATGAAGACGCCCCTGGAACAAAGATTCATGCGTGGAAGGTCTCATCATGGATGCGGACATTTATTGCATGAACAATGAATGAATGGTCTTCGCTCATATTGTAACTTTGAAGATTTCTTTCTTACAAGTCTAGACCTAGACTCTAGTCTGCACTCGCTTTGACTCATGCTCCAACTCTGNTTTTTTATTTTTGGAGACTTCTGACTGTCAAATAGCGGCATCCATCTTTGATGATAGACTTCAACTGATAACTGCAACATAGATGCGCTCAAATGCCACTTTTTCTCGCTCGGCTTGCTTCAAATTATTTTTAACAACGAAAAGATTTGGCGGCGTTCAGGTGGGAGACACCTTGTAAGAACCATCATACTTCGCTGCTTCGAAACCTTACTGATATTTAAGGTTGTGCCCAACTTGCCTCATCGTTCGGGTGGGATGTCAAGATGCTGCTTTCGAACTTATTTTTCAGCTGATTACAGTGTGGGTCGTCTTTTGTGCTCATTCGTTTCATGGACATCGATGTTCGACCAATTCTTTATGATAATGTCCCTCACCAAGCTCAGAGCCTTACCGTCGCTACTGTTTTATCCAGGCTCTTTCTCCGCGACACTCGTAGGTTTCATCTTCTTCCGTAATGAACAATGGTTTGAATGAATGGAAGTCGTCGCCAGCGTGCATTCATAGACTGCTTTCTTCCCTTGAGATTCTGGTAATGCGCGTTTTTCTTTGACATGGCACGGTGCTCATGTAGGGTTGAGAATCTGTTGCGCTCATTGCGCCCATTCGCTTCAAGATCGTCCAAGAATATCTGGGACAAGATGAGCACGCCTCAACAAGCTCGAAGCTGGTGGGCCGCCGACTCGAACAGTGGGCATTTATACCCCCAAGCCCTGCCCTTAAGCTTCTGTGGTCTTGGTACTTTTGTACTTTGTTAGTCTTCTTTATCTTTGGGTGCTATCTTTCAGTAGCTTAGTCCCGGTTGGACATTCTCCCTATGTTGGTCTTCCGCACTGCCTTTAACATTGCACTCCTACATGGTGTAATCCTTTCGTGCGCATTTTCTCTTCTCTCTTCTCACTCTCTTGTGTCAGTCATGCGGTGGTGGTTTGTCTTCTTTGAAGCCAGTCTCGAGACAAGACTGCGGAACCACGCCTGAACCGTCTGCCATCTATCATGTACTAAATTGTCACCCCCGGTTCCATCTTCTCTTTGAAATAGTACTTGGGAGTTTTCACTGCAAATAATAATGAGGTGCCATCACTCTCACACACACACACATATATATATTCTGACTTGAATTGAACGAATGTCGGTATTTTCTTTGCTTGAAAAATCCTGAATCTGTGTTCAGTATATCCAATTCACTCGTATGTTTCATGGAAATTTACAGATTTGTCCCAATTTCTAGTGTCAACTGGGGTGAAAATGAGCAGTGAAAATGAGTAGTGATCAATTAAAGAAAAACAATTCCGGAAATATAGTGAAAACCAAGGTAATATCTTAAGCTAAAACAAATGGCCCGCACCCGAAGAACCTCTCCAATTCCCTAGCACGCTTTTCTACTTGTGCTGAGGCGGCGCCTTCACCGCCCTCGCAATTTTCTTCATACGCTCCGCCTGCTCCACTTGCGCCTCAGCCGCGCGCTTTTTCATGTAGTCCTTTATGAACTGGATCGTATCCTTGAATGTAGGGAGCTTTGTTTTTGGAAGCGGTGGCAGCGGGGGGTATTGCAAGACGCGTGCGCACAGCCGGGATACGTAGGATGAGCGTCTGTGCCGCGATGAAGGAGATAGAGGTGATGAAGTGCATGTGTAGGGCCTGGAATTAGCGGAATGAGAAAGAGAAATGAAATAGTAGAACGGTTAGATATGTTGCTTGAAGAATAAGGTTGTACGTACAGAGGGAAAATATATCATGAAAGGGATACTGATGGCCGTAAGAACACGTAATCCGTTAAGAAAGTGCGGAGCCGCAGGTGATCCAAGTGCCAGCATGTCCCGCCGGCTGACCTAGAAGGTGTTGATAAAAAAATGTAAGAATCATGATCTCGCGCAACGCAGACTCATAATGAAGGTTTAAAACCCGACGCACATATAATTGCAGGTTAATAAGGGCGAAGTTCATCATCGGTGAGATGTAGTAGGGATCCGCTACAGTCAAATCGGTGATCCAACTGAACCCACCAGATTGCAGCTGTACAACCGGCGCATCGCACATGCGTCTCAGCCCAAAGAAGAACCCAATTTGCACGCACACCTGCGTGATGCTCGTGAGTATCGCGTCGAGTGGGTTTACGCCTGCTTTCTTGAGGATGCTATGCTGATGTATCATAGCCTGCTGCATAGCCATTTGATCACCCGCCGCGCGGGCCTTCTCGACCTTTGCACGGGCTTCAGCAAGGAGCGGCTGGACGGGCGCGAGACGACCTTGCGAGCGCTGCGAGCGGATGATAAGAGGGAGCACTGCGATGCGTACGCCGACTGTCGTTAAGATGATTACGCCCCACCATGGTAGGCCCGTCGACACCTGTGTTACTTCGAGAAGCCAGGGGAAGAAGCCTGCGGGAGACCATGAAACGAGACCCAGTGCAGACATGTCGCCATATTGCATTGCTGGTACCGTAGATGCGACATTCGACAATACATCCACAGCAGAGTCGGACAGAGCACTTGCAGAGGTGGGATCAACTGGAATAGTAGCTGCAATAGCATCGGGCTGTACAACAGCCGACGGGTCGATAGCTGAATTCACTTGCGAAGTCGACTCTGCTGCTGGAGACGTGTTTTCTAGCGGTACATCGGATTTAGAAGGAACAGGTGCCTCTGACACGATAGTATCATTGTCTTGATAAAATATCAGCCCATGAACAGAGCTCTAACGCCCATATAAGAAATAAGACAAACGAACTTGGCGTTTGTACGACTTCAGGTTTCGACACTCCTCCAAACGGATTCCAGGAGAAAGCTCGCGCGCCTCCCAGAGTCCACGATATCTGGCCCGTCTGAACCAGCTGCCTACTCCGCTATAGCTGTTTAAGTATTGTTGCAACTCAGCAATCGGAAAACACACCTGCAGGCGCGTTAATGAGCGTGCCGGGAGGAAGTGCGCAGTGCTTCTATATGAAACAGAAAAAGAGTCAGCTAGCAGTCATACACATAGAAAAGATCCCGCTTGGACATACCGGCCACTTGCGCAACGCGACGAACGCGCCAGACAAGTTGCCAACGACACGCTCATTGCTGTCCGAGACGATGAGCTAGTGCCGAGAATTCAAAGCAAAAATAACCACGTGCCGACGTGTGACTTTCATCACGTGTTTGGACAGAGTAGTCCCGTCACCGTCACGGTAAACAGCGTGGACATAGATGTAGAGTTGCGTGCCAATGTCTCATTCTGCATTCAATAATACACACTGTTTCTTCTCGAGCCTACCATCATCTTTGGTACATCCTGAGACCTGAGATAGTGATCTCAACTTCAAGGGCTTCACTATGAACGACGAGCAGAGCATATCTTTTTACGGGTACACCCCAGTCCCTCGAGACCCAGACGTCCTATTCAAAGATCATCCGACTGCGTCGGGAGCAAGTCCCAAACAAGATCTTTTTGAGTTCAAGGACTTCCCTCTCCCAGACTCACCTTTCATTCAAAAAGTTAAAGAATTCGTAAAGGTGATCATCTATCTCTTTGCGACTCGTTATACATATTGACTGACAAGCGGGACATATACTTTCACCTTCAACCAATAAAAATATCTAGGAAAACCTGAACGAACAGACATACAACCATAGTCACCGCGTCTACATCTACGGTTCGTCCTTCAAAGAGCATCAAAAATAAGAAATTGTCAATATAGATGTTTCAACTGTTTTTAAACCTCTTCAGGGACCGCTCTAGTAAAAACACACTTCCCTGAATGGACGTACGACGCTGAGACGTACTACTTAACATGTCTTCTCCATGACATCGGCACTGCAGACGCCTTTCTTGCGACAACGAAGATGTCATTCGAGTTCAAGGGTGCGCTCATCGCGAGGGATTTATTGCTAAGATATGGCGGCGAGTTAGACCAGGCCGATGGCGTTTGTGAAGCTATAATTAGGCACCAGGATATCTTCGTTAAAGGGTAGGTTGAGCGGTAATCAAGTCATCTCTTCGGTACTCGCCTACTTCCCTTTTTCTTCTTTCTTCTTCGCAGGCGTCTAACATTTCGTGTTATACTTACTTAATGTAGAGGAAATATTACTATGATCGGGCAGATAATACAGCTGGCAACTATTCTCGGTACGTGCTTTTGAAATAGTAACGGCGACTCCACACAATACTCGATCTCACGACATACTTCACTGTTACAGACAATGTCGGCCTGTACGTCCTCATTTCCGTCCTCTTCTCAAATGAGAACATCTTACATACTTCTCATCTATCCTCCCTTCCCATCTCCGTTCTTTTTCTTCCCTTAAATAACTTCAATCTTTCCCCTTCCCATCTTCCCTTCAACCTCCCACGCCAACCAGCCGTGCAAACTTAATCCACCCAGCCCTCATCTCGACCACCTGCGCAGCCTTCCCGCGCAAGGGTTGGTCCGGTTGCTTCGCGCGCACAATTGAACATGAGCTCGCGCTGAAGCCGTGGTGCCACACCTCGACTTTCGAGCGCCCCGGTTGGGTCGAGGGCGTGCCGAGCAATTTTGCGGGGGATGTTAGGGGAAATGGGGTTATGGCGGAGTATGATTGAGTGTGGATACTTAAAATGGGGGTGAAGGTAGGGATAGGGATGGGAACGGTGATCATTTGATTGAAATAATGTGTGTATGGTCCTGTCGTGCACGCCGCAAGGAGAACTGAAGGATTGGGATATCCGTATAGACAAGTTACTTGAATAAAGTAAGTTTGCGGGAAGTACTAAGTGAGTCCAGAGTTTTTTCGAATGAGAATAATGATGTCTCCATGAAACGATCGAGTTGGCTACTCCTTTGAGTCCGAGTCACTGATGCAACCCTAATATTGATTGTGGATTATTGACTGTTGATGCCCGCTCAGGCGCCTCCCAGATCCCTTTTCATCAACAATTTCACAATATACAGCCTATGTTATGCAATGAAAATGCACAACAATACCGCCAAATCATCGAGTATCTTCCTCTTCTGGTTGCCAATTGACCGTCTACATGTGACGCCCTTTCCTTCCTCCACGTCATGACCCTTATCTCCTCCCTTAAATCCGCAAACTCGAATAATGAGCACAGCTTACGCCCCAGCATCGTCTATGTTCGGTCAACTCCAGTTCGCTGTTTCCCACCCGTACGCGCCCACAGACGAGGTTTCTTACGCTATAAGCTCTATTCTAAAATCGGGACTTCGGGGAACTCATCATAGTCTCGGGACCATTCCACCATCGACACATCTTTGGTGCCTTATTTGAGGGACTATCAACTAATAATTTCTCCCGAATCAAAATCAATGCTAGATCCAATACTTGGACCGGTGCCGGTGCCGGAGTCAGTGCCAAGACAGTCGTGCGCGATTCCGTGCATACTTCGAATTTCGCTTCGCCAGGAGACCGTAAGACCAAAGCTATCTACCGGTTCTTTCATTCGCAGTCATGCTTATAGTTCTCAATCTGGATAGGGCGACCCCATCCAGCGTTCAGAACCACACGTTCACCCTCATGCTTGCCTGGGNCCCCCGACTCGGAAGGGCTGCGGCAAGTGGCGTCTTCGATGTGTATGAATGACAAGTGCCACGGAGAGATGAGAGCCAGCGGTTCTTCCGTGCTTTAGGCCGGTAGTGCGTGACGCAATTTAGATGCTGATGTTCAATTTGACTTGGTGATTCGGCGCCCCGGTGTTGGTACTCGTCCGAGGTTCGGTTTCAAGGCTTAAGGACAAAGCAACCTTGTTTGGAACCTCAGACCGAATATAATTCTAATATTTAGCCTGACAGTGCCAGTTACCTCCAAGAGTCGCTATATCCTTGTCTTCCGTCTTCCAAGGGGGTTTCGGTTTTCACTTACCCGAACCGACGAGTCTGGTGCTATTTCGAGTACGAAGACTCGGAGCACGCGCCAGCAGTGCGAGTGTTGAAATACAAAAAGGACCTCGGAAAGACATGCTTAGCCTCGTCAGAGTACGCCTGTAACAGCCTAGTCCCCTTTCTTCCTATCAATTTCACACTCAGTCAATATAACGAGCACCATTGCACTTTCACATCCACATCTGCGTTCAGAGCGGTGTTCCTTGAAATTACCTCCCGTGTCTAAACCTACTTATCTATCGATGTTTCTTTCTTCGCCTCCGTCCTTCGTGCTTTATCTGCATTAATGCTGCTATTGAAGTCCAACATTAACGGCGCGCTGGTATCATGATCTCCAAGTCCGATGAGTTCGACTGCATCGATCGATCAGAGAGCATAAAGTAATGATAAACAGAAACGAACCTAAAGAATACTTAATACGAGGACCTGGAGGTACTAGTACGCCTGTAACATGCTTATCATTGTCAATTCACATTTCGATTTACTTATTCACATACATCCCATCTCTCCCTACATCTGCGTCATAGGTTCTGGGCACTGTAGGGTGTCCCTTGAACTCGCTTCTAACTCTATATATTTATAAAAGTTTTTCGCCCTCGTGTTCAGTACTTTATACGCGTGTATGAGAGTCCACGAGAAACCCAGTAAGTAGTCAAGTGTCACGGAAGCTAAGCGGACGTCGGAATCCTTAGTAGGATAAAAAGTACACTTTCGGATCGTTTTCCAGATCCGCTCCGAGGTCTGGGCAGCTCAATGTCACTGTCAATCATTAATATCATTCTAAATAGGCAGTATGAATGGACAAGGGGAAAAACACCTCGTTGTAGGCCGTCGGTATACCGTGCACTTAGAATGCATACATATATCCATGATCTAATAATCACAATGATTCTGTTAATATTCTACCCTACTCCTATACCTATACCGTCGGACTGGGACATGCCCACCGTGTTCAGAGTCGTCCAGATATTTCTTGAATTTAATTGACTACAGGTACTTTGATTGATTGATACACCGACGGACTCGGACTTAACAAGCGCGCGTTTAAAGTAATTTTTAATGGATATGAGAGTTGAGGTGCTGGCAATCAAAAAGAGAAAGAAACACCAACCCTGCACATTCTATTCAAATGGAGCGATCGGGACCATTACTNAAAAAAAGTTGAAGAGAAGTAAGAGTGTAGGTAAGTAGCGAGCAAAATAAATAGAAAATTGATATGCAGAAGAGGGGGAAACGAGCTTGTAGGAGTCTATAGAATCTGTTTTTGGAATTGGAAATAAACGCAGAAGTGAATGTAGATTCGGGGGACATACCACAGGTAGTTAGTGATGGAAGTGTGAGATTAATGTTGGTATTGACAAGAGGTTAAAGCAGCAGTATTTGCTAGCGCATCGGATAAAATAAATAGGATTGCTCTTTTGCTAGTATGCCAAGTATATTAATATAAAAGAGACTTCTCTGGTGTGTGGTTCTGTGACGTGCGGTGAGAAGGGAAGGAAGTAAAGACCTACTGTAAAGGAGAAGAGCAGATCAGACTCAGACCCAAGCTTTAATTAATATTCGACCTCAAACTCAACTGGTACTAGCATAGGAAGGCTAAGTTCCCCGTAAGGAATATTAATGCGTGTAACTAGTGCTCTATGCTGTCACGCTCCTTATATTAATATTAATATTAATATTAATCCTATATTATATTATATGATCAAGAGGTTTGCATATTACAAAACATTAATATCAATATTGGCTTTGGCCTTTTCACGGTTGGTCAGCTTACTATTAGACTGAGCGTTATGAGCGAACTGGACGTACTAAATATTAATATCAATATGAAAATCAAGATTGAATATGAGTGTGGGTCCTCGGTTTCCGAAACGGAAACGGAACTCGACTAGGATGCCGATCTGCCAATCATACGAAGATCTTCCGGAAGCGGAAGCGTCGATCACAAGAGCACAAAACAGAGTAATATAATATTAATCATGTGACTGTAATTTTAATGTTGATTTCAGACCCTATAACGATTAATCTCTGGTCAGAGTACTACTAGCAGATGATATATGAGCGCCGATCACTCTAGGTATACTACTGTATTGTGGCGGGTTCTGACTCAAAATAAAAATAAACAGTACATGTACACTATTTAAATGACTACAGATGGGTACATTAGCATCTTGTGAGCTATTATAAGGCTTTTTTATTGCAAAATATGTTCAAGTAAATATTTGAAAGAATTAATGCGAGGGAGGTACTGAAATCATAGATTTCGTAGTTATGAATTACCGTGGGAACTTTGAAGTGAGTGTCGTATGAGCCTGAGTGTGCGATCCGCTGTCTCAAGCTTCACACAACTCTGGGTCTAATGGAATTGCGTCCAGCGATGCACAAGCTCCAGTCTCAGTGCTTTCCTCAACATTTCTCAGCCAGAGAGGGCCTTGTACCAGACAGGACCTGAGACGAAGACAAAGTGAGACCCGAGACCACTTGACACATCATATGGTGGGAATATGCAGTGCTTAGCCTAACATAAAGTATATTTACCACTGTATAACGTGTTTTTATAGCTGGAGATGTGTTTCTACGCCTTTTTTTGCATTTCATCATCCTAATGTGCTTAATTAATGAATTAAGCATGTTATATGCTTTAAAAATGATCCAAAATATATTTAGAGGGCATAGTGAGTATAATGTTGCTCACTCTTACAGTTCAGCCAAGCCCTTTGTATCTCCCTCAATTTTTGGCTAGATGGCTTCAGAAACTCTGTACCTACAGGTATGATAGTAATAAACAAGCACATTTAGTGTTTTTATAAATTTATCTTGAACTTGTATCAGAAATTTTTTCAGAAAGACATTGTGCATGCTCTCCAGAAGACTTTGCAGTGATGAGTTTGACTTTAAACCTGAACTGCTACCTCACCCAAAACTCACAAAAAAAAAAAAAAAAGGCAAAACTAATGGCTTATGCACCTATATGCTGGTAAAATTTTGAATCAAAAATGTGTGTGGAGGTGCTGGAATAAAATGGTAAAGGAAATTGTGGTTGTGTGAACCTTAGCAAAATTCAAAAAACACTTCTTGTCGCAATTGCAAGCACTGTATCATTTCTANTTTTTTTTTGTCAGAGAGCCATGAAATTTTCAAGAGGCACTTTAAATACCATATTTTGAAATACCCGGACATCCCGTTCGTGAGGTACATAAGTTTTGATTCATTACTACGAACAATTCATGACCCGCCACACTACAGTAGTACTCGTCGTATTCGTAGGTGAAGAGTGAACAGCTGGTTGTTTCTTTTGGTCAGTTAATTTCAAATTAGGTCAGTTTCTTTCTGATTATATTGCAATTTATAATGGAGATACGCAGACACATACAGACATCCAAACATGATACCAGACAGACAACACATCGATTAGACAGAACCGGCGCCGTAATACATAGCACGTAGCTAACTAACATAACAACAACACAAGCAAAGCGTAGAAAAGTGAATTCAAAGAAAAAGAGAAAAAAGAATGCGAGGGGGGCATCAAATAGACCCCGTACTTCTTGTTCCTTACTACGTAACTTCAATTCTCCCGTCATCTTGCCAGTCCCTCAGAACCGCCAGCGCTTGGTCATTCGAAATCTACCTCCGCCGGGCAAGCGCAAACGCACCTTCGTATCCGTGCGTCTCACCCGGCGTGAGCGTGTCGCGCCAGCGGCCTACGATGTATCCGCCTTCTCCCGTTCCCGCTCCTTCAATTTCATCATCAATGTCATCTCCCTTTTCGGTGCTCTCGGAAGGGAGATGTACCTGGGAGGAAGATCCTCCACAGACGGAGTTAACAGAACCCGCAGAACCGCCAATGAGGTATCCGCGGTATAGCCAGCGCCCGCGGTCTCCGCTTGTCTGTTTGAGGCNGGGGGAGGCGGTGAGTTGGGTGTTTCAATTTCTGAAGAAAGAAAGAGAAGAGAGAAAAAGAAAAGAAATGGACATGTTGATACGGAACAAAAGAGTAAAATGAAAGNAAAAATAAAAGAAAAACAGCACGAAACATACAAAATTTAAATTTGAAAAAAAAAAAAGCCGATGAACGTACGTATTCTTTCATAGCAGACACAAATCCATCCGATGGCCGCACGCGCCCGACGATTCGGAACTCGCCCCACCCCGAGTGACCCTCCCCCGTCAGGATTATGTCGCGTACGTGTGCAGCATACCTAGATCCAGCTGACCGATATTCGTCTCCGTCTCCGTCTCCGTCTCTTGCGTCGCTTTCTTTTCCCTTTACATTAACTATCCCTCGTTCCCCATCGTTGCTTCCCCCGCTTACACTCACGCTTGTATCTATAGAGGATGTTTCGCTGAGATTAAACGCACGTGCCCTCGTAGGCGAGTATCGCTGGTAGGTATACACAGCAGGCTGCAGCCCGCCCGCGAGGGAAGCAACGGTGATGGTAAGGCCCTCGCTGGATTCGGAGATCGATGCACCATCGGGGATGTGCGCGCAGATCGGGTCGCCTACGGGGAGTGGGGATGGGTCTACCGTTGGAATCCCTGTTGACTCTGCTGTAGAAAGAGATGAGGGCGGCGGTGTTGGGGATGCATGTGAAGAAGAGCAGGTAGCGAGATGGTGCTCGCGTATGCGCCATGTCTGGTTGTGCTGCGCAAGCACGCAGTCGCGGAGTTTGTTCGGTGCACAGCCCTCGAGTAGCGCGGCGAAGCTGTGGAATTCGGTATACTGCAACAGTNAAAAAATAAGACACGTCAATAAAGATTGAGCATTTCCAAAAATCCGTAGAAAAGAAAAGAACACGGAATTTTTAAAAAAAAATCAAAAATCAAAAACAGAACCGAACAAACCAGAAAAGAAACAAGAAAAGCTCACAGTAAACGTCCCCTCCCAAGCACCATCGATACTACCCGGTTTGAATGCCAGTGTGGGGCGCGCAAGCGGACCTCCTCCCATGCCCACGCTCCTCCGCCAATCACATTCCCACCTCTGACTAATCGCCCCCGGGCCGCCCATCATCATCTGCGCCCTCTCCGCAGGGCTCATCCCAAGCTCAGGGAACGCGACAAACGCATCGCCACCGCCCATCATACCACCCGTACCCGTACCCGTACCCGTACCCATACTTAAATCTAACCCGCCCAAACCCAGTATATCACTCCACATCGTATCTGCCCCGATCCCATTGCCTATCCCTCCGAGCCCGAATCCGAAGTCGCCACCACCGAGAGCGCTGAGGCCGCCCGGGGAGAGGGGGGCATAGTGCGGCGCGACACCACCGACGATCCCGAAAATGCTGCTGTCGTGTGCGTCGCGCCGTGCACGTGCGGCGAGGGAGAGGTAGGCGAGGATTGCAGGGGCGGCGCCTGGTGGGGGGAGGAGACGCGGGAGGGGAGTTGCAAAGTGGGTTAGGTGAGACCTTGTGAGGTTAGTAGATGAGGCGATTGCTTTGGCGCTGGTGCTGGGCAGATTATTAAGGGAGGGGAGACGAGCAGAGACAGGCTCGTCAGAGCGCGTGGTTGGAGTGCCAAAATGGATGTGTGAAGGACCTGGGTTGAAGGATGTCCATGGGAGACGCGTGAGTGGGTACTATGATAGTTTTGGTGAAAGGATATTTAAGGTGCAAATGGGATACGCACGACAGGGGCGTTGAGAGCGATGAGCTTGAGGAGGTGATCTGCACGGCGGAAGAGGTCTGGGTCGGAGACGTAGACCACTGCGACGCAGACGTGTTTAGCTTGCGAGCCGATAAAGATTTAAGAGAAATCGGGACTGACCAGGCTCGAAGAAGAACCAGAGAAGCCACATGGCGAGGGCGTGGTTGACGTGCGCTCCACGGGCCGCATAGACACCGTTCACAGCGCCCAAGCCGGGGACGGGCCATCGATCCTGCTGCAGAGAGCGCATCGCGCCGGACGCGCCGACGTCGTCGAACCAGTAAACGCAGAGCCATTTGTCTGCATGGGCGTACGAGCGCAGCTGTGCGGCATTGCGGCCTTCGTCTTCGAGGACCATGAGGTAGGCAGTTGAGAGGAGCTCATCGATGGTATCTATGCTTTCACTTTCATTGGCGCTGGTGTTAGTGCTGCGATGCTCACGCGCATCGTCGTAGTAAGGGGATGGGGATGTGAGGCGCGCGCCGTCGAGTGCGCGCAGACGCTTGAGGACACGACAGCGCTTGACGAGCTCTGCAGCGAGAATGGGTGCCCTAAGCGCGCTGAAGCCGAGACGGCGGGCGGGAGCGGCGAGGTCGAACTTTGCAGCGCAGATGCGGGCGTAGAGGAGGGGATTGCGATCGAGAGCAAGAGCAGCGTGCACGCTGCGGTTGACGACGAGGAGAGAGTGAAGAGCAGAGGGGGGCCCGAGGAGGGGGTGGATTGCAGCGAGGAAGGCAATGTGCTCGAGGAGCTCCAGCGGGACTGTGTCAAGGGAGGGCATGGATGGAGTGTAAGGCTGAATAAGGAAGTCCTACCTGGATACCTTTGACTTATGTAACATTTACTTTTCAAATTATTAACTTATTAAATTATTATAATATTATAATATTATATAATAATAAGTATAAATAACGTGACACGTGACACGTGAATGATCGCCGTGACACCTAATCTCTCCTTACTGCTTACTGCCTCTCCGTCTATATAGCTGCTCTCTCTCCCTCTCCCCAATGCTGCCCTCTCTCGCTCCCCATGTCTCTCTCTGCGCTCGCCCCAGAGCTCATCCAGCACATTGCCTACCATGCTGCTGCAGATTATCCTGGTCCCCCAGCCGCGCTTGCGGCTCTCCAGTGTACCTGCCGCGCTCTCCATGCTGCACTCGACCCCGCCAACGCTCCGTACCTCCACGCTCGCATATTCCGTGCAAAGTTTGATCACGCGGCACCCGCCCGCCGCCTCGGTTCGCATGTGCGTCGTGCCTCCGTGCAAGCCGTAGAGCTCCGCCGCCGCTGCGCACTTCTCCGGCGCGTCCGAAGTAAGGATGTCCATGGTCCCCATGTCCATCACGACCTTTGGTATGCGTATCTCATGATGCTCGAAAACGATGGTCGTAATGCTCGCCAGCTTGTCCTCTGGGCGAATGTCTTTGAGTTTGCTCTCGTTTTCCTCAAAGAGAGGATGTATGAAGGCTGTGAAACGAATAATGGATGGCCGCTTGAGACCGAATCCACCGCACTCTCTGTATGGTTGCTGTGGCTCGCCAGTGATGAAGGTGCGTGCCTTTTTCTATTTCCTCTGTCTATTTGACTTTCCCTTCTCCCTTACACAGAGAGCATCTGCAACGAGCCTGTGGATGTCCGTAATTTCATTATCGATGCGCTCCAGCCTTTCGTTGTTGCCCCCTTCAAGGTGCGTCTTCCCCCCCTTTCCCCTCTCGTTGTCTAATCGCCTAATTTTTTTTTACATGCGCCGTCAGTACCAACCTCTCCTTATCCCCGACGCACATTACATGCTACCGCTCATGGGTAGTCCAACGACCAACCCTCCCTCCTTCATTGCTACCCAGCACGGCCCTTTCCCCATTTACCGGCCCCTACAATCCGCTCCACGACTCATGCATTTCGGAGTCTCCCTGACAGTATGCGCCCCTCCTTTGACACCTGCTGCACTCCTTTGTGTGCACACGCGGCTCCAGGTCTCCACTATGCAACCTCCGAGCAGACTCCCTGAGCGGCGCTCAATGCTCCCCCCTAATGTGTATGGTGTCACGCTCGAAGACTATGAAGAGGTGAACACGAATACCCTCACAAAGTGCGTAAGTTGGGGTTCGGAAAGGCACTTAGTGTCGTTTCTCGATGATGACAATGACGACGATGTTATGGAGGTGGACGGTGACAGTAGCGTATCAATCACAATGGGAAGAGTCCCCCCTGCAAGTGTACAACACGGGTATGAATGGATGCGTATCACTAACTGCTTCGATCCTTGGCTCGATCTGTGTCTTAAAGTCCGTGCCTTCACACCAGGCATGCTCAACGGACTTTGGTCCGGACGCCTCTTTGTGCGTCTTCCTCTTTTTCTTTCTATTCTGAAATGTTCTAATATGAATCGATTAATTATTATTTTTACTAATTATCTTTACCATCATCATGTGTTCCTCCCACCGTAGGTCTTTGATGGGAGACAACATGCCGAAATCTCGCAGCACTCGACCATTCATTCGCGCCTCGCGCGGCGTCTTGCTGACTCCTGCCATCATACCCCCGACAAAGCTACGTCGAACTTGGGTTATGGCACTGCTACCGATGCAGGAGCATTCCCTGCGGCGTACCAGATGCCAATATTCATGCGCCTGCGCGAGCACCACTGCATGCCGGAGGCATTGCCCACCCGTTGTGCTATCGACGCTCACAAAGATGCCGACGTCGATGGCCTCGGGAGGGCATGGTTTGCACCTGAATGCGAGTTTGAGGAGCGAGACGTGAGTTTTGTTTTAAACATTATATTTCTGGTTCACCTCACGCTTTGGAATTGAATGGAAATTTTGATGATGGACGGAACAGGGTGAATTACATATCCTTGATACGCTTATTGATGAGGAGACCATCTACGAGACTTACGAACCCGGCCGGCCGAATTCGCACGTCGCTGCTGGGGGATGCGTAAAGTGCAACCCTGATGCTGATATAGGTCGCGGGATTTCTTTGCAGTCTCCTCACTCCCTTCGTTCTGTTCAGTCCAACCAGCGCTCGAGATCGTCTTGTCCTTCTGCCTCCACTTCTACTTACTCTACTTCTTTCGATGATGCAGCCGAGTCTCGCCTCTCCTACCCAACCCACCCGTCGTACGCTTGGAATACGATCTTTCCTGCACCTTCTGATGCGGATTTGGAAATTGAAGAGCTGTTCCGCAAAAACGGGGTGGATCATCCGGAAGTGGACGCTTCTGAAGAAGGGAGTGGAGATGAGGAGGGATGGGTTGATGATGTGGCTGATGGATGTGTGACGGATATCGTCATTACCGGAGAGGTAAGTTAGTTTTCAACTCGGGGGTTTCCCCCTTTTCTTCTGGCGAGGCAATCTAATTAATGCAATTTTTTTAATTTCTTAACAAATTAAACTCTCGATGGCCACATGTTGATCTGCAAACCATCAGACTGACTTCGACCACGGCCGAGCATGGGGCTTCTACAAATTCATAGGCCGAATACGCGATGCGGATGGGCTGGTTATCCTGCTTCGCTTTCCCGTGAGTGTGCACTCGCAATATAATCCCGGCCTCTACCCCTCCGATCTCCACCCGCCGTTCCTGTCTTCACTTCGTGCTTCCTGAGTCCCCCTCGGTCCGTCGTGTCTTCTTCATTCACTTGCGTTCCCCGCTAAAATGTACGAAGGATGTGTATGCTGGGACTTTGGCGCCCCGTGTTTTTTTTTTTCTCCTCTGCACCTTTTTCTTTTCATTTCCGCTCCGCCTCCCCACCAATGACGTAATCCGCTGACGACCTCCTTGCTTCTTTTCGCGCGGCTAGGTCGAACCAAATTCTCGCGGTGCAGGCACGTTCGTCTTCCGCGGCTGTGTGTATATTTTTCTTTTTCTTTGACTCCCTTTCGACGTTTTCTCTTTCTTTCCTTTCGTTTTTTTCGCGTCCCTCCACCTTCAAAATGCGAATTTTTGGTCCGAGATCCTTGCTTCCATGCTTATTACTTTCTACAGAGTGTTTCGCTTTATCTTCCCCGCGTTGTTTCCTTTTCTTNCCCCCCCGGGGCTTCTCCCACTTCTTTCTTCCCGCACTATTGCATCCTTCGTTCATACCTTTGTGGCACATTATGTTCGAAATAGGCTACGGCTATGATCATGATCATGATCACGATCACGCCCACGCTTGGACGTCCCACTGCGCCTATTTTGTTTTCTCTACCTTCACCTTGTAACCCTAATAAAGGAGAAGAGTGTATCAATGCGGAAAAGTGTCTCGAGCTTCTCGTCTCTAAGTGGTTTTTCTATTTCTTTTACCCCTCCACTCTTTTGTGATTCTTCCTTTCTTTTTCTGTTATCCCTCCCTCCGTCTTTGTGTTCCTTTCTACCCGACTCGGTACGCTCTTCCTTTTCTCAGACTCGCTGAGGTCGCCGTCCGTTCACCATACTATGATCACATCTCCGAGTCCCGTTCCCAACTTCTACGGAAGAACTTTACCACCGCTTTTTTTTGGCTTCTATTTTGCCCGACCGGTTTGTTCTATTTCACCTTCTTTTTCGTTCCTCTCTCCTCCTTCTCTAATATCTGATTTGGGCAAGCCACCTCTCCGCTCATATCACTTTACTTCCTTGCATTTAGTTGCTCCTTTTTATAGCCATCCAATCCCGTTGTTGTCTAATCGTTTCACTTTCACTTTTACTCGCACTCTCACCCAACCCAGTTCTCTAAATTCTAACTTTCGCGGTGTTCTTTCGTTTCGTGTAGTTTCTTCGCATTCCTTCGCTGATCTCTTGTGTTGTGTTCCGTTCTTGGATGCTTGATTCTAATTGGCGCTGACACTGCTANTTTTTTCTGTTCTTCTCTGCAGATATCCACTCGAATCAAAACTTTGTTGGGCGCTGGCGCGCTGCACACGAACCGGCAGACGCAGTGTCTGCCCCGGAGGGCAGCTTCTCATTGTGCAAGCGGACATAGAGTGAACAAGGAGCGCGGAGTGTTCGCGTCATCCTTACACATTTTAGAAGGTTTGATGAGTTCCTTGATGCACTACTGGTGTCTATTCTTTTCCGCTTCCGCGTTACATCATGCTCTCCGTTATACACGCATACAAGAGGTGCCCGTGGCTATAGGTGCCCGTGGCCATACCCGTATACCGTGAGGGTCGATGGAGTTTGTTCTATAATTATATGAATGCTTGGGGGTTCGGGGTGAGAGTGCTTTCACTTGCTTTTTCTTTTCTTTTCTTTCTCTTTCTTATAATTACACGTGATGGAGTGATATGTATATCAACTGAGGGGAAGGCAACCGCCTGTCATAAAACTGTGCCTTTGTTTGCGTTTACAAACCTAAAGTAGAAAAACTATGTCGCATATGAATGAGACACAATTTGTAAATTTACTTAGAGCTCAATATATATAGCCTTTGAACAGCCCAGTTTGAGCAGAAATGAGCTCTAACTTGTGCATTAGGTGCTTACCTATATATGCAGCAAACTGCACACCCAGTGCTCAGTACCTTATTTGATCACCAGAATGCCAGCTAAACAAAAGGCTATGAGATGCCTCAGGCAGAGCCACTGAGTCAGGCTAATTCTATTACATCTTGTATATTATAAGTAAAATGGTTTGGCAGTCAAAAGTATATGCAGTACACCTTCATCATAAAGTCGGATCAATCAACTCATATAGCAGCATTAGTTTGCATAGTAAAGTATATCATACATCCAGTATTACTTATTATATTTTATTCTTTCTGTCTGCCTTTTCCAAAAAAAACTGATGTTCACCCTGGCACCGCTTACTGCAAGGCCGCAGAACCGGGCAATCCATTGCTAATCCGGGCCTTCTATCGTGGTCTACGTTGACTCGTTGCAAAGTCGAAACTGAAAGTGCTTCTGCCCTGTGGAGTCGTCTCGGCTTTCTGTCGGCTCGATACTCGTCTCGGTATTGCTACCTAGAACTCAAGCGCCACCAGGTCAAATTGACTGTATTTTGACGCGTGGACCCACCGATCGGGCCCAGGGCTAGTTGAACTGAATTCAGTGATCTGATCTGGTCAATCAGGAGAGGGTAATGGATCTCGCGTATAGAAAAGGCATACCTTGGCCAGAGGCTTCAGGCCAGCCTTCTGGTGCAAGACTTTGTCCCTGCTCTGTTTTCAACGCGCGATAGAGTCATCCTCAGACTCTGAATTCATAACATATGGTATACATGTTGCATGGAAGCTTCAGATTTGGAGTCCACAGCCACCACTTGCGCGTCTTTGGAGACCTTCCCTTGCATCTCTGCGAAAGCTGCATGTAGCCAACGATGGATGCCGTTACGACGTATGGTTCGCGCATGTATATTTTCCTGCTCCGACACTTCTTCCCCGCCTTCGATGAAGATGGTGAGGCCTGGTTCCAGGCTCGAATCTCGATGTATGTACCGGAAGCTAACTCCTGCTTCGAAAGGACACAACACATACGTTACATGTATGTACTTACACGAACACCGAGCATCGCAGTACTGCACGAATGAAATCTTCAGAGTCATGCTCGTCTGCGGTGGGAGGATGGGCCGGCTAACTGGCAGAAGTTCTCCAAGTTCCCTGTTCCATCCGTGTGTCTTTCACGTCACCCATAGTCCGCATGTACTCTCCATTCCAAAAATCGAATTCTCTCGCCGCACGCTCGAATGGCATTGCCTTGCTTCTCCCGCAACCGTGACCTCCGCTGTTCAAGGGACTCGAATCCAAGATCTGACTCGCCAGTCTCGGTGGACGACTTGGCATTGGCATTTCAAGTTGTCAAAGTTAAAATTTGGTATTAATATTGACCTCAGTCAAGTTGGCCGGCGGGGTGGCACGCCTGTGCAATGCAACCTCCAAGCAGAAGAACACGCCGTGGTATTCATTCTTCACTTCGCTATCGTGTCTATCGACACATCACATCCCCATACATAGCAACGTATCATTGCATTTCACTGCTAGCGCTGCGGTGCCGCCTATGCACGATGGACACGGCTCGAGNCGACAGCAAACCTGCATTTTTCTCAAGCACTTACTGTCCGACGGCGATCAAAATATCCTGACAAGACAACTGCTCTGCCACGGCCACAACGAATTTGACTCGTCTGAGTTGAGCTCGAATCTCAACCCATCACCGGCATCATGGGTAGCTTTGTAGCTATGTCGCGATCTAAGTAAAAAAAAAATAGTTCTCAGAAGACCCAAAAAGAAGAAAAAACGAGGGTTTGCTGCCTAGTTCACCGCACCTTGTATGTTGGGGATGTCCAGGGTACTCGATCCCCGCTTAGCATTTAGCATCGTTTACGGCTTCCCAAGGCCCTTTTTTCGTTACCATAGTAAGTACTTCCCCGTACTTACGTTTAGTAGGTCTCCGTAACAAATGGCAAATGGATCTGCACACGGCCACCGTCGTCCGTGAGTCACTCCGAGGATCAGGACAAGGACATCTAAAAACGTCTCGAAGTACCGACTTCGCAAATTCGTCTCCCCTTCGTCAGGTTGGCAGTGCATAAAATCNGGGGGAAATTCGAACCTTAAGCGTCCTCCGTGAACGTAAGACAGCCTCGAGAGTTGGTCCATTGGAGCCCCGCTTTGTTTTGTAGTCCGTCGTGGTATTAGCTTTTGATCTTTTTTAATTCACCTTTTTNCGTCGCCATGTTTTCTTTCCCTTCCGCAGAAAACTTCGGTTTTCTGCGGATTTTCTGCGTGTATGCTCCCGCGGACACATCGTGTGATGTGGTAGCCCTGAGCGATATACGANTTTTTTTCAAAGAATGACGCTCCCGGGCGGCATATACCAATAGAATAGGTTGACAGACTCTGTACATTGTGCCTGAACGAGCTCCGGAGCATTTGCGATGTCAGAGACACTGATCGTACGTTAAGGGACATCGTAGAATTGATTGCATCCCTTTGTGTCTACCGAGCGCGAAAAAAAAAAGATCACAAAGTGTATTTAAACTTAAAAAGAATGTGTGGTACTGCACCTCGGTAGGTTATACATAATGAAAGCGACAGCGTCAACGCACACCCGATACATTATATTCGGTGTTGATCTGAAAGGTGGGTATCTCGGCGAAGCCTTGATGTATAAATTTTCATAGTCAGGAAGNAAAAAAGAGAAACAACGCATCTCCTGCGTTCATGATTTCAGATTTCATGCCGGTGGCTTTCAACGGCACAAGCGCCTCTGGCCCAAATAGGTGTTACATAAGCTTCCTGATATAGACATCTCGCTTCAATGTTGTCAGATGGCATCATTTTGCAAAAACCATTTTATTTTATTTTTATTTACTTCGTACAGTATCAGAGCGTGTGTAGCATATGCCCTCTTCCTGATGAAATCTGACCACTGGCAGGCCGTCCTTCTTGCTCGTGGACCAGCAAGACTGCGATGACTGCGGGGACGCTCGAGCATCGTCAGGTCGCGGTCAGTTGGCTGGCAAAGTTCTCTTGTGCATTGACAAGGAAGAGCGCGCGAGCAGTCTCGGAGTTGTTTCTTCCTGATGGTTGGCTTCGCGATTCGCTCGTTTTAAGCTGGGATACTCGTTCTCTTGAAGGTCGTGATCGGATTGAAGAATACCTACGCGCCCGATTACCTCTTGCACACTTTGACTCTGAAACTCTGAAGCTGGACGATGCACCTGGCTTGGCATCTGCTGTGTTCTCGCTCTCAAGGGATGTGCATGGCATTGAAGCAGCATTCGTTTTTGAAACGCCTATGCTGCATGGACGTGGGTTTATGCGTCTACAACTTGAAGCGGAAACATCGGATTCGCATAGCGATTTCGTTGATAGCGACGGAAGGTGGAAGGCTTTGTCGTTATACATTGCTACAGGCGATATAAAGGGCCATGAGGAGGCAGACCATGAACTGGGTGTATACGGCGGGCATACACTGTCTTGGGATGAAGTTCTCACCGCCCGACGTTTAGATGTGGAAAGTAACCCGGAGGTACTTGTCAGTGCGTTTTTGTTTTATCAGATTTACTGAATTATCATTGCGAGCGATGTGCACAACGTTATTAGTCGGTGCTGGTCAGACCGGTTTACAGGTCGCCGCGCGCTTGCAACAGATGAATATCAGGACGATCATCGTAGAGAGAAATGAGCGCGTCGGCGATAATTGGCGCAAGCGCTACCCCACGCTAAGTCTCAATACACCTAGGACTCACCATTGTCGTAAGTCTAGTTTTGTTGATGGCTTGTCGTAAATGTAAAATGCTGAATCGCTACCGTCATGCAGTCCTATATGCACCCTTCCCGCGTACGTGGCCGACTTTCACCCCACGCGACAAAGTTGCATCCTGGCTCGAGTTATACGCTGAGTCTCTGGACCTCACTGTCTGGACTTCCTCGTGCCCTCTTCCGGGACCTACATACGACTCTTCAGCTCGCCGATGGTCCGTCACGGTCAATAAATCCGGGACATTCATCACCCTCCACCCCGCACACATCATTATCGCAACCGGTACACTCGGGGACCCATTTACTCCTCGCCTCACTTCGGCCTCCCTCTCCCTCTTCAAAGGGCGCACGCTCCACGCCGCACAGTACGCCGGAGGCACGTCCTTCGCCCGCGCCCGCGTGCTCGTCGTTGGCGCGGGCACGTCCGCCGCAGACATCTGCCAGGACCTCGTCGCACGTGGCGCGCACGCCGTGACGATGCTCCAGCGCCGGCCGACGCTCGTCGTCTCGCGCAAGGCGGCGGACGCGGAGTTCGCGGCGTGGCCGGAGGGCGTCCCGGTGGAGGTGAGCGATTTCTGCGTCGCTGCGTCGCCGTTGGGGTTGTTGGGCCGGATCGCGCGGACGCCAGCGGAGAGGGAGAGAAGGGCTGAGTTGGATCGCGAGATGTGGGAAAAGCTGGAGAGGAGGGGCTTGAAGATCGAAGATGGGAGCACTGGAGGTGGAAGGAGAGAGCTTGTATACGAGAGACTGGGAGGTTCGTCTACTTACTTTATCTATAGGGGAACGCATTAGCATAACTTCATCAAATGTGTTGTTTTCATCTCTAAAGGATACTGTACGTCTCCTCCTCCTCCTCCTCATCTTTTTCAGAAACAGATCAAGTAAACTCCTTATTTTTATTCTTTTTTAGGGATTGACGTCGGTGCAGCCAAACTGATTATCAATGGCAAAGTTGCAGTCAAGTCTGGTGTCGAGATTGCTCGCTTTGCGGAGGACGGGGCCGGCGTCGTGTTCACGGACGGCTCTTCGATGGACGTAGATGTTGTAATTTTCGCGTGAGTCAAAAATTTCCATCACCTTTGTGTCCAAATTCATGAAAGAAGTTGGAATATCAATGTTAATGCGCCATTTATTATAATTACCGAAAAATAAAAGAACGGGGTATGAGAACATTCGTCCTTCGATGAAGAGGATATTTGGCGCAGAGGTCATCGATCAAACACAGCCGGTATGGGGTCTGGACAAGGAGGGCGAGCTGAGAGGTTGCTACCGCCCTTCCGGGCATCCTGGCGTAAGCTTATACTACTTTGATAGTACAAAACTGCATCCCAATGACGATGATAAATATCTAAACTACTTTCCGTTCATTCTTGAGATGTAGCTCTGGTATGCTGCGGGAGACTTTTATCACTCGCGCTATATGTCTAAACAACTGGTGCGTGCGCCGCCTTTCCTTGCATCCATCTTTGGTTCAGTTTTCGTATCTTACTAAATAATCTCTTTGCTGTACAGGCTCTGCTTATAAAGTCTGATCTGTTGGGACTAACTACTTTCGAGAACCTCGCATCCATTCCGTCGGTGGAAGCAGTCGATACGGATGGCAAGGATGGCAAACATGGAGGCGGAACAGACTTAAGGCACATGTAGGAACTCTGGGAAGCTGTCTGCTTGAGAAATTTATGTGGGTGTGTATGCATCTGCTCGCTTCCTCGCTTTTTCGAAAGTTGGCGCTCACGCTCTTTAAAGGGCTCTGCATATATTGAGGAAGTCCATCAGGAAGCAAGGTGTACTTTACAAAGTCAACCCGGTTTTAATTCGGGTTCAAGGCTAAAAGAGGAAGTGGAGGGAGAGAACAGATTTGCAGTAGCAGAAATAAGGATCAAGAAGTGAAATAATATAAGATACAAGAGAGATTAGAAATCATCATGGATCATGATATCGTTAAAGAGTTCAGAGTATTCGTCAAGATAGGTTTAGGCGTTCGTGAAGTCATGGAAGTCGTAGAGTCGTAAATTTGTCTGCACATCCGAGTCCANTTTTTTTTCTGGAGTCTTCGATAACTCCCATGCTCAGATCGCGAATAGAGCGGCTCCTGCACTTAGAGCGGCAGCATACACCCACACCCCTCCAAACACACGAATTCTCATCGCTGAACTAGTTGGCACCAAACCGGTATCCGATCCCACAGCCGTTGGGTCCGAGCTTCCAGCCGAGGACGGTGTGGTCTCTCCGTCAGCAGCTGAAGCGTTACCAAGAAGGGTACTCTCGACGGCACAGACGTTGCGTATGCCGGTCACGATGCTCGGGAGGGCAGAAGGGGAGGCAGAGAGGAAGGCGGTTTGGTTTGTTTGTGTGAAGCTTTGAAGAGAAATTGATGGTATGTGAGTAGTGGATTGGAAGAGCGCATGCTGAAGTCGAGATGCAGACGTACCAGTCAACACATTGGGGATATGCGGATTGGAACGTATCCGTGCAAGCGCATTTTATGACATAAATAAAAGCGCCTGGGTTGAATATGACCTGTTAAATAGTTAAATGAGTTCTGTGACTGACAAGACTGTAAAGCCCAGCGCAACACGCACCGTGGTGAAGTTAGCAAGGACCGGAGCTGCAGCTGCGCAGCTGTTGATGTTTGCGTAGTTCTGAGCACAGAGAGGGCATGAAGGGGGGCTGGCGGTGAAGCTTGGAGTACTAGCTGCATCATCTTGCCTATGGAAGAGAGAGATAGCAGACTCGGAATCGCGAACGGAGTCGAGTGTACGACATTGCACACTCTGTATAGCACAAGAAAGTAGGAGGCTGGAGCAGAGGATAAAAGAAATATTGAAAATGAATGAGATCATATTGAAGTCGTTAAATAGGAGAGAGATGCTGAACTAGAAGGAGGAACAAGAGATGCTGTACGCTATGCGTGTACAATAATAATATAAAGCTCCTGGTGGGAAGATCGACGTGATCGAACTCGAAGCGCGACACTCACGTGCATGGTCATGTGATCTACTCATTTGGCATTTGGTACGCACGCGCGAGGCTCTTCTCGGCCAAGCCCTCCATGCTTTCCCGTGATGTCGCTGCCATAGCTGCCGCCATTGCTCGTCGCAGAGACACCAGGGGAAAGCACTCATTCATGGTCGGCACTCATCTTCAGCCCGACTATGGCAGCACTATGAACAGGCCAACGCCACGATCATACTCGGCTTCGCGTTCCAATGACCGCCTACAACGCGTGCTCGAGGATGCCAACAACGACGACGGCATCCCTCCCGCCTGGGTCAGCAGAGACGGTGGCGACGGCAGTGGTGTAAGCAACGACGTTGGTGCAGAAGTCGAAGACGAGGACGAAGTAGAACGATGTATGTACTTTCTCAAATAATAGATATTGGTGACTAAATGCGCTGGAATGTAGACGTATACCGCCGCGCGGTACGCCTCTACGCCCTCGTCCCTCTTGGTTCTCTCCTTTTCCTCCTGCTCTTTGCTTTCCTGCCGGCACTCATTCAACCTGCGTCTCTTCCGCACTCTCCTTCCGCAGGGCGCAGTGCCCTCGCCGTACTTCTGTCTGCAGCAATGTGGTGTCTCGCGCATTCCTTGCGTGTTCCTCTCTATGACCTCCTCTCCAAATTTTTCACTTCGCTCGCCACAGTATTTTATAAACAAAAGCGCAAAGACGACGAGTGCGCCAAATATGTTCCCACACTCACAACACTCGTCCACGCCGTTCTCCTCGCCGCTTTCCAGGAATCCCTCCGCCTCGCATCCTTCGCAATATTCGATCTCCGCTGGCATCAACGCCTTTCTCTTCCTGGTAATTCGCATACATCTGCAGGTAAACGGGCTCCTGATGCCGTATTCCGTGAGGTTTGGGCACTCGCTTTTGGCTGGGCCTTAGCAGAGGTCTGCGCGGGTGTGCTGCAAGGCTACGAGCAGCTTGTACTATATTCTGATGCTGCGCCGTACGAGTACGCGGCATCCCCTTCCGATGGCACGGATCCTGAAGGAGTTGGCCATGAGCCTTATGAATCGTTTGATGAGGAAGGAGAGGAGGGCGATGCGCGCAGCTTCGTCCGGAATAGTATATGGTTATCCGATGTGGATAACGCAAAAGCAACAGCTTTGCAAGACGATGGCGTCGACGCAGCACTTTCGCGTCTTGCGAATATTAAAGCTCGCGAAGAGCTCGAGGAGCTATATGGCGAGCCGTACATTGTATGCCTTCTTCTGTTTTATGGTTGATCTGCTGATCTTCATTATTTTATTTAATCCTTCNTTTTTTCGATATTGCTCAGAACATTGCTGTATTTATACCTCTCCTCCAGCGACTCGACTCACTCCTCCTCTCCCTTGGCATCACCCTCATACTCGCCGCCGCCTACCTCCCTCCGCCGCCGCCTGCCCCATCCTCACTGTTCATTCCCTTGCAGCGTTCGTCCGCTACAATCCATCATTTCACCGCACTTTCGCATATACTTCTCGTTCCGACATTCGTACTCGTGACCCTTATTCACGCCATTCTTGGCATACTGCACGCGCCGCCTGCACTCGCCCGTATAGGACTCCCTGCTGCAGCGTATGCTAGCTGCATGATTGGCCTTGCGCTTGCGTTTGGCGGCGTGGGTGTATGGGTCGGGGTTTGGTGACAAGGTCGACTTTTTCAATCGTGAGTTTATCAATTACTTCTTCAAACGCAAAGTGGTGATGCATATGGACTTGCTTAATTTACAACCCCTCGTCTCTGTCAGCACATTAAAAAAAAACGAAGCACGAGGAAGCTAAAATTGACATGAAATGGGTTCCGCCTTGCACATTTGGTACAAAAGACAATGTGCGATACTTTGTGGAATCAGTTGTAGTATGTGTATCTTCAAAAACTCGATACCAGTCGGGGACTGGCTGTATCAATTCCAAGTTGCTATTTCTTTATGTGATGCTTCATGTTCTGTAATCAAGGATGTAAATTAAGTTGATATTAACGGAGTTGGGGACATGATGTCAATGTGTTATTTATTCAGACTGTCTTGAAAAGGTTTCTCCAAGATCTGTGCAAGAATAATTGGTCTGAAGTGTTATACTTGTATTACTTGCCCCTTATACTCTACTATCCCTGCTCCTTCCTGAGAGCCTCCAAAATCCCGCGTACACCATCAAAATCCCCGATGCTGACTCTGCCACCGTTCCAGTCGACGACGATAGGCCACTTCAACGCGCCGGGGTTTGTGCGCGACAGCTCTGCCAGCGTCTTCGACGTCACATCGCCCACACCTGCGCTTGCGGGGTGGGACGAGATGAAAGCAGAGGAGACGGACGGCGAAGACGGGAGATAGGACAGGATGGTAGAGACCTGGTCTGGGGTGGGCGCTGACTCGACGACCTCGAGGTCGAACTCAAGCGGGCGAGCGCTGGGGCTGCTTAACGAGGATGGGATGGATGTTTGGGCGGAACGCAGGAGTTCGAGTGCCCTTTGAGATTGCGCTGAAGGCGGGTGGTGGCTAGGGTAAGGTGTAAAGCATCAGAGTATATGTCGACGAGACCCGTGGCCTACAAGATAGAGATGGCCGGCTGGGTATGTGGTGTACATAGGTGTCAATGAGTTTCGTCAGCCGTGATTCGTGTCAAATAACGAGAGCACCTTGGAACGAAGAAAACTCTTGAACATCATGTTGAGCACCTATATCTCTCTCGCGAGTATTTTAATTTTCACTTAAGACGACTTCCAGAGCCCTTAAGACAAAGAATTCAAGAAAAAGAGAGTTGTTTAATGCAAAGTATATATATGACTTTGAACGGCTGGAATTTGCCGAGACGATCGTCTAAATTTAGCCTCACACCTTTCTGAAAAAAGGTGCTGAACGACCCAGGCTCTGACTTCCAGATTTCTGTCATCTTAACCTCTGTATCACAGCGCTTACGATGGGGNAAAAAAGCAACAAAATCCTCCAGGAAATATGCGTCAAGCGGCCAGCTAAAGAAAGAAATTCAGTCTCGTNAAAAAACACCAGCTAGTCAAACGCACCGTCGAAAGGCGCAAGGCCGGAAAGGGAAGAGGAAAAGGGACTGACGCTGAGGAGAGGAAATACCTCGATAGGAGTGCAAAAGAAGCAGGAAAGGGGAAGCATAGGGATGGTAATGATAACTTGGACGAGAACGAAGATAGAGACGAGGACGATGTGGAAATGTCTGACGAGGAAACTGAAAAGTGAGTGAATAATGGCCGTACTACATGAAAAGTTTTAGGTCTGACTCGAAAGGGCAGATTCAAGGGAATGAACGTGGATGATTTCCTCAAGGGAGGATTCATGGAGGGCGGGTCTGATGTGAGCATAAGTCTTCATAGCCTCGCAAAATGCAGAAAGCTGAATGGTACATCAGGACGAAGAATCTGGAGACGATGAGGATGAAGGGTCAGAAGCAGACGGCGACAATGCATCGTTCGCATCTGTAGACGACCTCGAAGATGACGAAGCCGTCTCACACAAACTCGAGCTTGAAAGACTTGCCGAGCAAGACCCGGAGTTCTACAAGTATCTACAAGCGAACGATAAAGAGCTTCTCGACTTTGCCGCGGGCGATGAGGATGACGACGAAGATGAGGAAGTGGACGACGATGCTGTGGAAGATAACGAGGACGCTGACGATGTGACCGCGCCGACACTCACGAAGGACATTCTGAGAAAGTGGCAGAAAGCGCTCCTAGAGGTATGTTGGCGTCGTTCTTATTTCCTCTCATTTATTTATGTGAACGGATTCATTAGCACCGTTCGTTACGAGCATTGAGGCGCTTACTCATCGCGTTCCGCGCGGCTGCGCACATGAATGAAGATGATGAAGTGCTTGCTTGGACGATAGACAGCCCAGCAGGTTCGTTCCGATACGTGTCTTGCCTTCGAAGCATTGCTTACTATATTGTCGCTTTCAAGTTTACGAAAAACTGGTTACAACAGCTCTACGGTACACTCCCGTTGTTCTCAACCATCACGTCCCATATAAAACTTTCCCTGATGGCAAATTGTCAGTGTCTCTTTTTGAACCCAAATGCAGGTAGGACTGATTCCAATACTTCGATTTCAGCAAACCGCCTACTCAGAACCAAAAGCTCAAAACGTTGCAGAAGCTCATTCTTTCGTACTTCCACAACGTCCTACACCTCATCGAGCAGCTGTCAGCGAGCGAGACATTGGTACTCGCCGTAAGTGAGAGCATTAAACTTATCCCATATGTTGTAAACAGCCGAAAAGCTGTCAAAGCCTATCTCAAGGTGAGTGTCATTGCATCTTACTTATTTAATCTGCAGTAGTCAGCTAATGCGTATGGGCTACAGACTTGTCTAAAATTGTGGGCGTCTGCTGAAGACGATGTGCGGATGGCTGCATACTTGGCGATCAGGAGGTTGGCATTGTCCTCCAGCGACGAATCAATCAAGGACATGGTTTTGAAGGTAAGAATATATTAAATTTTTCTTGCATCAGTACTGAAGTTTCTCCCCTTTTCTTATAGAGCACATACCTCACTTTATTGAGAAATGCCAAATCGACGACTGCACATACACTACCGTCCATCAATCTCATGAAAAACTCGGCGTCAGAGTTGTTCTGTGCGGACCATGCGGCAGCGTACCAACACGCTTTTGGGTACATCAGGCAACTTGCAGTCCATCTGAGGAATAGCCTGAAGGTCAAAAGCAAGGTAAATGATCCCTTACGAAGTTTCATATCGTTTAGAAATTTATCCATGTATCTCTTCTGTGATTCAGGACTCGTACAAACAGGTGTACAACTGGCAATATGTACACTGCGTGGATTTCTGGACAATAGTACTAGGAAAAGCGTGTGATATGCAGGCAGAGCTCTTAAGTGGAGAGGAGAGTGAACTGAAGGCTTTGATACACCCGCTCACGCAAGTTGCTCTTGGTGCTATCAAGTAAGTATAATCGCTGCTCAATGGATTGGTATAATCACTGACCATCATTTACAGGCTCATCCCGAGCTCGCGCTCTCACCCATTCCACCTTTGTCTACTCCGTTCTCTTGTCCACCTCTCACGACACACCTCAACCTACATCCCACTCACACCGTACCTTCTGCCCATCATCATTTCGACGCTCGCGCCGTCCTCGCGTCCGAAAGCGTCGACGCTGAAGCCGCTCGACCTGGAAACACACATCCGCGCGCCAGCACAGTACATGCGTACGCGCACGTACAACGCGACCGTGCTCGAGGAGGCGGTGTTCCTGCTCGCGGAGTGGGCATCTGCGCCACACATGCAGGGGAGCGTCGCGTTNCCCCGAGCTCGTCGTGCCGCTGATTGCAACGCTGCGGAAGAGTGTGAAGAAAGCCGCNGGGGGCGAAGGAGACGGGCATCGTGAAGGGTATGCTGGAGCGCGTGGAAGAGGGAGCGGTGTGGGTCACTGAGCGGAGGAAGGCGGTGGCCTTTGGGCCGCGGAATCTTGACCAGGTACGCGCGTGGGAGAGGGATGTGGATATCGAGGAGACACCACTTGGGAAGTATATGAAGTCGCAGAGGAAGATGAGAGAAAAAAGGAGAAAGCTGGTAGAGAAGGCTCGGGATGGGGAAGAGGAATATCTGGAGAACTGATTTTTTTTGGTGCACTACATTTCATGTATTAGGCTAGAGAGCCCATTGCTGTTTCTGAGAAGATTCGGTGCTTTCGTGTTGCTTCATGAAGACTGAAAAGTAATAATTTAGCGTAAAATAAATATAAGAGGTTTCAGTTATGCAGGCACCTTGCATTCTGTCGAACTTATCCGAACAAAATAATTACTCCATGCATCGAACAAATTCTTCACCAACATCACCAAATTTCGAAAAACCTCTTCCACCATGGACGTGCGATTCCCTGTGCGCTCTTCTGGAAGCCCTCGACGATTTGGTTATAGTGTAGAGGACGCGACGCCGGTTTGAGTAACTTTTCGGAGAGAGGATACTGCAGGATATCCAAAAACATCCATCAGCAAGGAACCTTCAAATTTCTGCTACACGTCATTATCTGAGAAGACGTCGAGCGCACCTTTTTCTGGAGTTCATTGGTGCGAAGGGCCTGCGCTGCACGGACGGAAGAGGACGTGAGTTGCGGATGCGCAGAGAGGGAGAGCAGGAAGGTCTGCAGCTGCATGTTTGGACGAAAGGGGTCTGACGGCCATGACTGCGCAATGGACTTGAGCTGCTTCGAGAGCTTGGATGCAGACATCGTGTAGAGCGCTGCTCGCTGCTCGCTGCTCGTCAAAGCCTGACTGAGGGAGGCCTGAAGCAAATCGGACTTTGCCGACGGGGGTTTTTTTCCCTGGCGCGTCGCGACGCGCCTCCTTGACTTCAAACCAAGTACCCAAGTGCTTTGCCCTCGCGGACTGCATCATTGGTGGACTATTTTGAAAGATGGATTCAGTAGGAACAAACGAGCAATCAGTCGCAAATGCCCTGCCAGTGCGCTTTATGATCTCAGGTGCTTCCACGCATCTCTCGCACACGCTGGCACAAAAATAAGTACGCGTACTATTTACCAACTATTGTGTGATTTTGACAAACTTGATTGACACTCAAGAGTCAATCGGTTCCTTCGCGGCGTCGCGCGGTTGCTTAGGAGAAACTTATATCAAAGCTCTCGAGGACGAGTTCTGGCTGCAATGATACACCATGCCGTTCTCGACGCGATGCTTTGCACGGCCACAATTGAGTAAGTCGCCATGCATTAGCATTATGCAAATGTATAATTAATTACATACCTCAAGCTTACAGTTACCGCCCTACTCTGTTGAGCGTGAAGAAATGCCACCATCTGCTTGTTGTGCTTGCGCAAATGGCATTCCTTTTACGCCGTTCTCTAATCTAATGAAGCTCTAAATGTAATGCAGGGTCACTTTATGACAATTTAGTGGCGATGGGACGCTACGGCCGAAGGCAGGCGCCTTGCTCCAAAGCAGCTAGCCGAACACGGAAGTCTGTAAGAAGCAGTGGTCTTGATGCCATGTCTCAATGGAAGAGTCGGTCCGCCACTGGACACACGGGAAAGGGAGATGCATTCACGAATAGCCGACCGGAGAAGTTATGGACGTCTGCATCGCGGAGTCTATCTCGCTCGGATTCATTTCCGTTTAGCATGATGAATTGCATCATGACCTACGACCTCGGGCACCTATGCGCTTCATCTTTAGCAGCAAGCCTCTCGCGCATTTCGGCGCCAAACCTGTTGCCTACAATCATTCTAAAAGAGTGCAGGTTGTGGAAATATTTCCCTCGCCTCGCCTCCTGCGATGCAATGATGACACCTACAACATTGCATCTGGTGTGTTTTCACCCCCCGGGCTTCCAGATGCGCATACGTGAATTATCCTTGGACAGTGTGATATTCCGTGTGAAGTATTGCTGCGGACCTGAGTCTGTATTGGTCCTCTTGGAGGTTAGCGAGTCGGGCTTTCAACCTCTGACCCAACAAGTCATATGCAATTCTTTCTTTACTTACCATCATGTAGCCGACCAAAAATACATCAGTACGCCGGCGTTCCGTGGTCGACNAAAAAAGGCTCCGTCTGCAGAAGCAAGCGCAGATCATTCATGCAGTTCGTGCTGCGGAGTCGGACGTTTAAGCGCGAGATTCCCATAAACACCGGTGAGTCTGCCACTGCCTCTCAGCGCTCAGTTTTCCTAGCGGCTCTACCGCAAAAAGCAGGCCGACATGGAAGGCTCATGTATGTAATCTTATACATTCTATGGGGCAAACGTGGAAGCACAATAAGGTGTATAGTTCAAAGATTTGCTTCCTCCGAAAGGTACATTGTACTTACTCTTTACATTCGCTTTCGCCAGGGGGTATCCGTAAAGTCAGTCGGAGTGTCCCGAACTATGACTATGTTCCTTCCCGCAATTCCCGAATGTGCGCCATTTATCGGCCGGCCCAAAAATTTAAAACTTAAAAGAATAGAGAGAAACGCAAGTTCTCACCAGATCCGGGTCTCTCTCCATGCCAGTGATGTACAGTACGATGTGCTCAATCATACAATCTACCCGCATTCTGCCAAGATCCCCTCCCCATTCAGGCTCCTGTGGCTCTAGATTCCCGGAAAAGCAAGGGCGGCTCTCGCGCGCGGACTCTCGACCGTCCATTCAGGCCTCCCTTCCCTATCCTCCATTCTCCCTAACCCGAGGTTTCCCCTCTCCTCNTTTTTTTTCTGCCTTTCGCAACTCTCGACGCGCCGATCGCAGCGAGGTGCGCCAGCCAGTGTGGCCCTTGGCACTGCCTGTGGTGATGGCACGGAGCAACACGCCCCTGCATTTTGTTTTCGTCTTACGGACACAGCAGCCTTTGCCTTCGGCGTCGGCGCCGGGGGTCAGCGTCAAGCGTCAGCGCGGTCCANTTTTTTTTTAGCGTGTACTGTACACTGTGCTGTGCTGTGCTGTGTGCACGCGGGACACGGGTGCAATTCTCTCGCTGACNTTTTTTTTTTGTTTTGACTTCGCTCACGCAGGGAACTTCTGAAGTTAATGGATAGTAGAAGTTTTTAATTTTTTAATTCTCTCGTTCTCGGGATTTTCGAGAGCTGTTCACGGAGCTGCGCCGGGTGACCGGGGGAGGGGGTGGGTATCTAAGGTAAAAGTCAAAACCAAAATTGATGTTGCGATTATTCAATAGCAACCCAGCAACTCAGCAACCACGGTGCTAGTTCTCATCTGCTTTTGATATTTTCGATGGACGGGAGCATTGGCTCTGCTGACCTATCATCATCAGTGTATTAGACTACATACTCAACAGGCATCGTTTGTTGTATTCACCTATACTATTCAGAACAAGAACGCGGGCCACACTACAATTTGCGACAAGTCAGTTACTTTATTTCGAGTATTAGTTAGTTACTTTGTGAGTTAGATATAAGAAAGTCCACATTGTTTTTGGGTTCTTCGAGCCGAGAAGAAAGAAAGNAAAAAACAAAATAAAAGACAAAGCGAAAACACACAAGAAACAGCCGAGATCACAAACAAACAAACAAACAAAAAACGGTAAACAAAAAAATATAAAAAACTATTTACTGGCCATTATCATAGTTATGCCCTATTTACATACATACAGTATAATACCGAATAATACCCGAATACCGAGGAGGTAGACACAGAACAATCAATCCACAACCTCCACTTTGCGCCGTCGCCTCCTTTTTCGNAAAAAAAGCCCGGCTAGCTTACTAGGTGAAGATATATATTTCGGGAGAGGGATGAGAGAAAGAAAAGAAAGAAAAGGGGGGGGGGGAAAGGCACTAGATGAAATTGAAAGTACGTTGAGGGGAACTTGAGACTTGAGACTTGGAATCGGGAAGAAGGACCAGCAGCAGGAAGACGGAGACATACGATCGGTAAGCTGAATTGAATTGGATCGAGTGTACGCGAGTAAGATTGGAGTAGAGTAAAGTAGAATAAAAGGTGAGAAGTAAACGTAGCAATAGAAAGAAAATAGGAAGGCGGCGGCCAGGCGCAAGATTGAGGACAAGCACAAAGACTTGACGAGGCAAGACAAAGAGAAAAAAGAGAAAAAAGGGCGAGCATTAAAATTAGAGTCGTAGAATTACGATGGTTAAGGTGCGTTTAAAAAAGAGTAGAAGGGGGAAGGGGAATAAGAGAATAATAGAAAGGTCGAAATAACAAAGGGGTCGGGCGCCAGACGCAACAACGTTTAAAAACAAGATTTTTTCACGGCTGTAAATTATATGAAATAGTATAAAGTAAGGCAGACGATGGAGAAGGGTCATTTTGGAAGTGCAAGCAAGCTGAACTGCTCGTATGATAAGGTAGATCCAAGAATAAACAAAGATATTGGAAGACGGAGGGATAATAAAAAAACGAGCAAGGCAACGAGAAGAAGGGCGAGCGAAAGCGAAAAGAAGAAACAAAGCACAGAGGAAGCAAATTTCGAAAAACAAAGTACGCAGAGAGCGCAGCAAAACCCGTGCCACGCGCGTGCGCACGCAAATCCTTTTCTTTTTCNTTTTTTTCGCAATCTCTGAACTCTCAGTTCCCATTCGCGCCCACATTCACATTCACGTCGTAAGAGTACTGCTGTTGCTGTTGCTGTTCGGCGGTCGTGTACTGCGCCGCGTTCCCCAGCGCATCGATGCCCGCATAGTACCCCGCCGCCGTCGCATCTGCATCTGCATCTGCACCTGCACCACCACCACCACCACTACTACTACTACCACCATACTGCGCGCCATTCG